>JAUMHP010000057.1:714380-748217 GCA_032361065.1 Enteromius trimaculatus
TTCACTGACCATGCATAAACGCTTCTTTCTCAAAAACACAATCATGTCCATAAATGTTACTAACATATTATTGTAGCAAAGTTTGTGCTCTTTATAGTGTTATTAGACTTTAGCTACTTATATGTAAGAGGGATAACGTCTATATGCTTATTGTACTATGACGCTGGAAGTATTAGTCAACTGAGTGTATGCCGTATTTCAAATTCAGGATAACCAGATTTAAAGGAATCTTTGATTTCGTTTACATAGACTAACCAAAGAGCTAATTAAATAAGGAAATTAACGTAAGATTATTCCCCAAACTTGATTAATAAAGTAATTTATTAATTAATACATAAAATATCGTACAGCGAGCTACTGTACATTAAAGGTAAGATCCATCATTCGGAAATGTAAAGGGTCTACTTTTATTAGTGTGCACTGACAATATTAACAAAACGTGATTTTCTGCTTTCGCTTCTTGAACAGGGGAAAAATTAACCGAAAAGACATGATAAATGTATCTATAGAAACCTTTAAATTACCACTTAATAAAAAATATAGAAAACAAAACCTCATTAATTATAGCCTAATCATAATCCATTAAGTCACAAATGGTGAAATTGTCATATTTGTCTTTGTGACAAACTCATGGAAAACACTTGTTTATTAATAATTATTTTAAATATCTCCTTACTATTTCCCCCGACACATTTATAGTAATTACTTTTACATGAATGACGTGACATGCACCTTTAATAATATGCAGATTAAAAACATTTTCGGAAACTCAGAAACACTGCCTTCACTCTTCTCCAGAAACAGCGACAGCAGCATAGGCAAACTAAACGAATTTCCATTACATTGCTGCTGAAAACGCATGGGATATAAACATACGTGTTTTTCATTAGATGTGAAATAAATGTAAACAGCGAATAGTGGTTAGGTAATGCACTTGCGCTCTTTCTGAATCCATAATTTGTCCTATGCAGTGTGGTATGTGATTACGGCAGTAGAAAATTAACCATAATTCTTAGCGAATAATAAGAATATGGAAATAGCATGTACTGTAAACGGGAGTGAAAAGCTTGCTCTTGACATGTAAACATCATAATGTGATTAAGTTTTTTTGCTGTGTACTTTCAGGAAATATGGAATCATTGAATTATTGTTAACAATGGTATTTGTGACCAGTGTTCATTGAAATACATGGAAATATTTTCAAAATATTAATCCTTTGACAGCACTAATATGATTTTTTTATTATTATTTCTTAAAAATAAAATGCATACAAATAATGCATGCATGTATAAATATATCTGTATAAATGTATGCATTGTCTGTATACATTTTATTTATTTATTTTTAATTGAATAGCTCATGTGGATACTACATTGTACACATTTTAGAAAGTATAGAAAAATGACAGACTTTCTTCACAACTGTCATTGCTTGTCCCATTAAACAAGCCAATTATGAGCTGTCATCAGCCAACTGCTGATATCATACATCACTAGGTTTTGTTCTTTTATTTTGGTTATATTTGTGGTTGCAGGTCGCTAAATAAATAAATAAATCAATAATAATTATAACCATCATATTACAGTATGTTTAGACATCCAAATTACAAGCATTTTGTAATATGTTGCAAACTGAAAATAAAATGCTTTACAGTGTATTACCTAACAGGAAGGGTTCTGTCCCCCTTGCGCCGGTCCATCTCTCTCTGAGGAACTGGATACCATCTGAAGTTGAGCTTCCAGTTGAATCCCCCATAGGTCATATCTGAGCCGGCCATGTACTCAAATGTCTCATCACTGATGACATCAATGATTGGACAGACCACAGCCCTCCTAGAATGACAAACACAAATAACCATTTCACCTTCAGCCCAGTGTCGCAGTGGAAAATAGGGTATTTTGACAAGAATTGCATCTATTTTTAAAATATCAAATTACAAAAATAGCATAAGAAAGCAAAAATAAGGTGTGACTGAATGGCACAAATGGTCCCACCACTGGTCCCAGATGCTGGATTCAGACGAAATTCAGGTTTAAACTGGAAGGTTTAGCTATTGTTAAAACACTTGCATCAAGTCAGCTTGCATGGGTTTATTCTACAATAATGCCCAGCTGACTAGACATTATACTTAGCAGAGACACATTTCCAAACAGTCCACATTGTAGCTCATGCTTCCAGAATGTTAATTGGATAAACACCTCCAGCTTCAGCACCACTAGACCAATTTTGATCAATGCAAACTCAATACACAGACCGCATAATGCTATACACATCCAATTGACCAACTAATGCCTCACTGCTTTGTGATTTTTCCAGACGGGGAACTAAAACTCTTTATAGCATGCAGCACAAACCGCATGCTCTCACAAGATAGGCTTTCGGTATCAGAGCACCTGAGCATGAGCGAATGTGAGTGTGCTTGTAAGAGTAACAAGATATCCTCAGTAATGTAATTCTGAATCTGTCTTCTGTACCTGAATCTGTGTGAACGTAATAAAGATCATTTTACAAATGGAGGACACGTCATACTTACTGAAAGGTAACAGGATTATACTGTGAGAGACCATGAACTAAAGCAGCTGGAAAGGTAAGCACACTGTCACGGTCAGTTGGATGTGCCAACACAGAACTGGATGGCACATCAGCGCCCCACAAACTCTGTGTGCGTTTGTCTCTGTTTTCATGCCCGGACTTATTCCATGAACTCTTGTCTCCGCACATCTCGTTGGTTGTCATGGTGTGTTATTGTTGTCCCCGCCCACTCTGACATGTATAAATACCCCGGAAGTCTTTGTGTATTCACGGTTTGTTGTTTAGATGACATGACGTGATATTCTGTGCTCCCACCTCGCCATTCGGGGAACCCTTCTCCCGCACAAAATGGCCACCAATCGCGTGACGTCGCATAGGAGAGACACCGCACCTGAGCCTGTGCATCATGGACGTCTTTCTGGATTTCCCGGACATAGTGAGTACAGCGTGTAGGGACAGCAGGGCTCATATTAGGTGGAGGGGACTGACTGCATGCCTAGCCGATTCACAGATGCTGTCGGTAAAGGCGGCTGGACTTTGTGACATCGCCAGCAAAGTTAATAATGAAACTGTTCCGTTGTCTACTGTGCTGCCTGTGATGGCAGTTGCTATAGTGTGTTTGTGGGCAGCACATTGCACTTCATTTAACGCTTAGTGTTCGAGCTCTGCCCTGTACTGAATTTCCAGAGCCTGTCAGCATCCCTGAGCCCATCATAGACTGTAATTTACCATGGCTAGATCTGCCCGAGCCCGCAGAGGATTTTGATTTGCCATGGCCCGATCCTCCCGAGCCCATTCCCCTCCCTCAGCTCTGTCCCGACCAGACTGCAGAGCATTCCCCTGGGGCTGCACATACCCCAATGATGACGACATTGGTCGTACATTCCCTGGGGTCTCTGCTGGTGGCTGCACAACCTCTGAGTCGGTCCGTCGGGGCCGTTCTGGAACTCAAGCCTGAGCTTGAACCAGCCATAAAAGCCTTTGAATTTTGTGTCATACTCTGAACCGGCCACAGAGGACATTATTGAACTTTTACCTTGCCCTGAATCGACCATGGAGGCCATCATGGACTCTTCATTCAGCCCTGAAGGAGGCTGTTAAAGAACTCACACACTGCTCTGGACCGGCCGTGGAGGTTGCTGAACTGTTGCTCTGTCCTGAACCTGCCCCAAGAGCCATCGAAAGCACCCTTGATCCTGACTTGGCTGCCGGGACCAGTATGAACTCGGCCTATGAGGCCAATAATAACCTGTCTGTTTTCCTCTGTCCAGTCCATCTGCCTGGTCGGCCCTGAAGGGCATCTTCACTGCCTGGTAGACCTGCTCTGCCCTGAAGGGCGTGTGGATCGTCGGGTTGGCTCAGGAGAGCATCTTCGCTGTCTGGTAGGCCCAGGTGGTCTGCTCCGCCACCTGCTCCGCCCTGGAGGGCACATGAACTGTCTGGTCGGCTCAGGAGAGCATCTGCGCTGCCTGGTAAGCCCAGGTGGGCTTCCCCACCGTCTGCTCCACCCTGGAGGGCGATCCTGCCATCTGCTCCACCCAGGTCGGCTTCCCCGCCATCTGCGCCACCCGTATGGACTTCTTTGCTGTCTGCACTGCCCTGGTGGGCATTCCCTCTGGCTCCAAAGTCTGGAGCGTCTGGAAGCCGCTCCTTTGAGGGGGGGCTATGTCATGGTCAGCTGGATGTGCCAACCCAGAACTGGATGGCACTTCAGTGCCCCACGAACTCTGTGTGTGTTTGTCTTTGTTTTCATGCCCGGACTCATTCCATGAACTCTTGTCTCCGCCCATCTCGTTGGTTTTCATTGTTGTCTCAGCACAATCTGGCATGCATAAATACCCCGGAAGTCTTTGTGTATTCTCGGTTTGTTGTTTAGATGTGATGTGATATTCAGTGCTTCCGAGTTTACCCAGTGTTCCTTGTTTTCGTTTGTCTCACTGCTTTTGGATAACCTGTTGCCGACCCTTTGCCTCCCTGACCATCCTTTTGCATTTACCTACGTTGTATCTGACTGCCGGTGATTGACTCTGCCTGTTGTTCCTCGACCCTCCATTAAAGATGTTGCACCTGAATCCGATCGTCTCATTGCCTCTTTGTTACACACGCCAAGCAAGGTAAATAAGCAGTTGTTCAAATTTTATTGTTTATGAACATATACTAAGCTCAGAGACAATAGGAATCATTTGCAGGCTTTTATTATAGACAGTGTCAAACAGGCGAAGATCAAACACAGCAGATAATGGGCAAAACAGTACCAGAGTCCAAGCAGAGAGATTGGGGTATCAGGCAGAGTTTGTAAACGTAATCCAGGCAGAAGTCAAGGTATCAGGCAAGGTTCGAAGATCAAAGGCTGTCCAGGTAGTAACAATAAAGCAGTGTGAATAACAAGGGGAAATAACACTCAGTGATCAGCCGGGGCAAACAAAACTTTGCACCTTCCTGCTCTCAGAAAGGTGCTTAAATAGTGATGAGAATGAGAAAAACCTGTGGCAACAATCACAGAGGTGTGCTGATGAATGAACTTTAATACTCTGTGGAAGGTTCCTGCTGATGACGGTTAGAGTTGTGACAGAGCCCCCCCCTGGTCGAGCTGGTCGACAGCACCGGGGTCTACCATGTGGTCTGGGAGCTGGTCTTTCTGGGTGGTCCCGATGGAAGTTGCCATTCAGAGTGGGATCCAGGATGTCCTGGGCATTGACCCATGATCTTTCTTCTGGACCGAAACCCTCACAGTCAATGAAGTACTGTAGCACTCGCCCCAGTGCGCCGAAAATCCAGGATCTCGTGGACCTGGTAAGCTTCTTCGCCATCGATATTCAGGGGGGGAACCCAAGGCGTCGCAACCTCGTCCTGGTCCCTTTTTCCACTCCTCTGGTGGGAGACCTTGGTGATTTGACAAGTGGAGCAGTGCTGAACAAATAGGGTGACATCTGCAGTCAAGGTGGGCCACCAGAAGCGGTTGGTGATGAGCTCTATAGTTGCCAGAATACCAGGGTGCCCGGAGCTGGGAGTGTCGTGTACTAGATGCATGACTCTGGAGCGGAGGGGTTCTGGCACATACTACTTATTCTGAGGACATTCAGCAGGTGGGGGTTCGATGGCATGGCCTCTTTGATCTCTGCCATGATAGCCCAGTGAACTCGAGTTGGATATACTCGAGGTTGCGATGGTCGGTGAGTACCAGAAGGGGGTGTTTGGATCCTTCAAGCCAATGCAACCATTCTTCGAGTGCACACTTCATTGCGAGGAGTTCCCTGTCACCCACATCATAATTCCATTCAGCTGAGTTAAGTTTGCGTGAATAGAATGCACAAGGGAACAATTTGGATGGATAGCCGTGACAATCCATCCGTGTTGGGAGATGATGGCTCCAATCCCTGTGTTGGATGCATTTACTTCCACGGTGAATTCCAATTCAGGATCTGGGTGACGAAGAATTGGGGCTGTCGTGAATCGAGTTTTGAGATCTCTAAAGGCCTGCTCACTCTGTGGTGTCCAACGGAGAATGTTAGGACCCTTGCGTGTCATGGAGGTAAGAGGAGATGGTACCTGGCTGAAGTTGCGAATGAACCTTCAATAGAAGTTGGCAAATCCTAGAAAGCGTTCGAGATCCTTGATGGTTCGGGGCTTGGGCCAGTTGAGTACTGTATTGATCTTCTGTTCGTCCATTGTCACTCCATCTGCACTGATAATGTATCCAAGAAAGGAGATGCGGATCTGGTGAAACTCACATTTGGGGAGCTTGGCATACAGCTGATGTTCAATAAGATGTTTAAGGACTGCTCTTAAATGTTGGACGTGTGATGGGAGATCCTCAGAGTATACGAGTATTGAGAACAGGTGGTGTGCTGATGAAATGGGTCTGGGTAGGAACATTAATACTCCAGGGAAGGTTCCCCCTGATGATGGTTAGAGAGAGCCACAGAGGTCTGAGTTGTTACACTATTTATACATTACTTGATTTAAGTATATATACATTAAACCACAGGCAACATCACAACTTCTCCTTCATAGTAATGTATTTTTTTTTTTGTAATCCAGGAGACTGTGAGCCACCATTGCTGCAAAATGTTGGAAAATTATTTAATAAAGCAATAAGACCCATGAAGTTGGGGTTTACAGTGAATTTATTCCTATAATGGTTAAAAAATATAATTACATAAAATACATGTTAATAAAATGTCTATATTTAGTACTATATTTAGTTTCTCTTATGACAAAAAGCACAAGAACAAGGAAAGCAAAAATAGCTTCCCTTGGAAACAGTCTCAAGTATTTAAAATGTAAATTTAGCTGTCAGGAATATATTGTCTGAACATAGTTAAACACACTCACCTGTCCTCTTTGATCCGGGCCAGCAGCGGCTCCAGCCACCCTACAGTGCACTCACAGTGGGCATCCAGGAAGGTAATAACCTGCCCTCGTGTGGCAGCTGCCCCTCTTAGTCGTGCTCGAATCAAACCAGATCGCTGCTCCATCCTTAAAATTCGCACCGGAACCTCCAGAGTCGCAACATGGTCTTCTAATTTTTTTTTTAGAAAATCTGCAATCAATCAATCAGTAAAGGTAGAGGTCATCTACAAAGATTAAATTATGGTGGACAGCTCCATATTACACACGTTTCCTCACTAAGGTCTCTTAGAAGCTGAGTGAATTTTTTTTGACCCTTATAGCACAAAACCAGACATAAGTAACTCTGGTATATTTGTAGCCAGCAATACATTCTGGGTCAAAATTTGAAATTTTATGCTAAAAATCATTAGGATATTAAGTAAAGATCATGTTCCATGAATATATTTTGTACAAGGTGATTTTCTCAAAATTTCCTCAACATTCACATAAATGATGACACTGAGGATATTCTGCCATTGACCTGTATCGTGATACTGATGGAATAACTCAACATTTAAAATGTAATTAAAAGGATCAGTTAATTAATAAATTATTATTATGACCTCTCTCGCTGGCATCATCCACCAGCAGTATTTCAAGCAGCAGGTGTCTAGGTGAGCGGTTTATGGCGCTGTGTATGGTTCTCAAAAGTGTACTCCAGGCTTCATTATGAAACACAATCACAATGCTGGTGTTCGGAAGGTCATCAAGGTACGTCTTGGTTTTACAGCTGAGGAACACATGAGAACAGAGTTAATTAGACAAAAACTTTTCTCAATGCACATTCTTTCAAAGCAGCTTTGCAGAGAACCCTGAGGTTCATGTTTATTATTAGATGGATATGTGGAATACTCGATTCTGATTGGTCAGTCTTCACACTCCAAGGTATGTTACTCCCTGATAAACACTAGCCTATTGGGATAACTGGTGCTATTCGCTTACTGTTTGGTTGTCTATTAAAATATTGCAAAAAAAATAATAAAAAAAAAAAATAATGACCATCCTGGTATCGCAGACTCACTATATAATTTAATAATGCAGTTTCTGCCCTTCTGAGATTATTTAAAGTCTGCATGAAATCAAAATTGACTTGGTTTCTATGACATCATTCTTGGACAGAATATTCTTAAGTACACCCCTCTAGCTCTTGCCATGAGAGAGCAAAATTAAACCCTTTCCTCTATTCAATACTCGTTTCTGCTGGAAATACTTCACTACACTGAAATAAAACTTCTGGTTCACACAGACTTTAGCGCAGTTTAATCTTGTATCAATATAATTTATTGACATAATTATTCATGTGTAGAAATGTTGTGTAATAAGTAGTGTGACTGTTTAGGTAAGAATATTACAGAACACATGTCTACCTGAAATCCTGTATATTTCAACCAATTCGACAATGACTTGTCTAGTCTCTCCGTAACTTTTGTATGCCATATGCATCAGACGTCTGAGGCTGAGACTAATTCAGTGATAACAACATGCTTGATGTACATTGTCCTTTACTTATAACATAATCTTTATAACATACATGTATAGACACATTTAGCAAATTATAGCTATAGGCAATAATATAGTTTGCATTTTGAACAATCAAGTCACTGAAATTTGATAAAAAGTTTATATTGATTAAATTGAATGTACTATATATCCAACTTGTGAACATTCTGCAATAACATCAATAATCAAGTAGCTGAAATTTACTATATAATTTAGTATATATGTTTTAGTGTGGGTTTACTGTATATATGCGCGTGATTTGAAAACATCATTATTGCCTTATTTTGTGCGCAGTTTACGAGACACAATGCTCTCAGTTTGATCATCAATACAACACTAAAGAATTGTTGATCTCTGATACTTCAACACTGATTTATGTTCATTACTTTTAAATATTGATTTAACCATACAAGCATAAAATCAACTCTTCAGCAATTACAGTCTTCTTGACTAAAGCTTAAAGCAGACAATCTATTAAAAATCAATCTACTTCCTGCAATTAAGAAGCCTACAGTTATTTTATATACACACAAATAATAAGACAGTTTGGGGATACAAACCAGCTTCTGTCAAATTCCACCCATTGGGGGTGCAAATATAATTCAACAATCATTATATGATCCATTAAGTTGAAAATTGCTTCTGTTTCTGCCTCTGCATTCTAAAATACCCTAAGCATATAGGGGCTTGCAGCCAATCAAATTTTAGTGCCTAAAACGAACAATCTAAATGACAGAAATTAACTGTCATGAGAGCCTCATGTGCCACTAGAGGGCACTCGCATCACCTCACCTCCCTTAGTTTCAAACTCACACACACTCAATTTCCCAGCATGCACTGCACACCCACACCGTCTCCAGACCCATCCTGGAGAGCGCTTCTACCGGAAGATCCGCCGGCTTCCCCCCAGAGAGTTCCCAGACCGGCAGACCTATTCCAACCTGGAGGGTGTTCCTGTCACCCAAGCCGTCTTGGAGGGCGTCTCTGTCTCCGGTACCACCCTAGAGGTCACCCCAGTCGGTTCAGCAAGTACTCAAACCCCGCCCCCCCATCCCTCCCCCTGACCACTGTTCCATCTCCATTCCACCACCTCTCTAAAACTGTCTCTAGAGCGTCTGAAAGCCGCTCGTTAGAGCGTGGCTATGTCATGAGTGCCATCAAGCCCCACTAGAGGGCGTTCACATCCCCTCACCTCCCTTGGTTTCACACTCACACTGACTCAATTTTCCAGCATGCACTACACTGTTTTCGTTTAGCAATTCACTGTCAGCTGCAGCTCGTCATCTCACCAACTCACTCATTAGCCACTGCATTTAATCACAGTGTTACACTTAACCATCATGAAGTCTTGAACTGTTTCCACTGTCATTACTGACCATTTTTTTCTGATCTCCTGGTTTCTGATTATTGGGCTATGTCTTGGATTGTGATTGTTTGCTGGTTGCCACGATATTTGCATGTGTACCCCAACTTCGATTCTGCATTGCCTTTATTGATCTGTTCGCCCATGTCTTGACCCTGCCCGTTGACTCATATTAAAGGAATTTGGATCTGCATGCCTCAGTTTCAGTCATTACATAAACACACCAAACTCAAAATACAGACTGAAACCTTTTCCAGGGAAAGTTCTACACCCTCCTTTCGAAACTGACTATAACACAGCGTAGAGTTTTGCTTGACCGATCCCTCACTCAAGGGAATCTTGTACTGATGACAATGAGACTGCGACTTAAGAAGTATACCACACAGACCACCAGGCACACCAAATACAACGTAAGACTGCTCAGAAATAGGGAGGTGCAGATAGCATTCCAAACCAGCCTTTACAACAGATTCCAGTCACTAAAAGAGATTATGGAGGACACTGAGGTAGACCTCGAGAAACAGTGGCAAGTTACCAAAAGAGCATGGCTTGACACTTGTGAAGAAGTCCGGGGTAAGAGTAAGATAAAACAGAAAGAGTGGATCTCAGCCAAAATATTGCAGAGGGTGGAAGAGAGGAAGAGGAAGAAAACAGCTTTAAACATGAGCAGAACTAGGGCAGCCAAGGCAAAGGCACAAGAAGACTATATAACTGCTGATAAGGAAGTAAAGAAGAGTGTAAAGAAGGACAAAATAGATTTCATCAATGATCTGGCCAGCCAAACAGAAGAGGCAGCAGGAAAGGGAAACCAGAGAGACCTGTATGCAGTGACAAAGAGACTAGCAGATACATTTCTGCAGACATAAAAAAGCTGTGAAGGACAAGACAGGAAACCCTCTCACAACAACAGAGGAATAGCTGAAGAGATGGGCAGAACATTTCACTGAATTGCTGAACCGATCACCCCCAGAATCACCACTTGACATTCCACTAGCAGAGACGGAGCTGCCAATAGGCTACGGCATGCCATCCAAAGCAGAAATAAAGAAAGTCATCATGTTGTTAAAGAATGGGAAAGCCATCAAACCAGCAGAAGCCATCAAAGCAGACTTAGGGACTGTGGTCAACATGTTGCACACCTCTTCAGCAGGATCTGGGAAGAGGAGAGAGTTCCTTATCCTTATCAAGCTGCCAAAGAAAGGAGATCTTAGTTGCTGCAATAATTACAGAGGGATCATGTTGCTTTCAGTGCACAGGCACTGAAGCAGCCTTTGTCATGTTAAAGAATGTCTGGGCTTCAAGAGAGATCACTACGGCCACAAAACATGTCATGTAGCCTATGTCGTGGTCTATCCCGTAGTGAGGCTAGATACCCTGCCCACAAACTAGAATTCATAGCTTTAAAATGGGCCACAACTGACAAGTTTCATGACTATTTATATGGGAACACACTCACAGTCATCACTGACAATAACCCATGGACTTACCTTCTAACCACAGCAAAGCTTGAGGCCACGAGTTATCGTTGGTTGGCTGCATTGTCCACCTATAACTTTGACATTAAGTACAGAGCTGGGAGACAAAATCTTGATGCAGATGGACTATCTAGGAAACCACATGACAAACCTGAAGACGATCCAGTTTTTACTGAGGAATGTCAACGCATTGATAAGTTCAGATCCCATCTCTTGTCCTCAGTCAAAGACATTAAGCTCCAACTTCAATCTGATACCGTGATGGCAGCCTGTCAAAGACAAATGTCCTTGGACCAGAACACCAGTTGGGGCCAGAGAATAGTTAGTTCTTCCTGATTCCTTATGCCCTTCAGTTATGTGCAATGTTCAGTTATGGCCTGCCACAACCAAACAAGCCACACTTGACTCACTCTCAGTACGTCAAGCAGTTGAAAAGCTACCTCGAACAGAGCTAGAAATAGCCATCAAAAACTCCCAGAAAGTAGCTGACAAAATCAAGAAACAGTTTGACCAAATAATCCGTGAATCCACACGAGATGTGGGAGACAGAGTCTTTGTTTGAAATCTCTGCTTGAGAGAGAAGCACAAATTAGCAGACAAATGGGAGCAAACATTGTATATCGTTACCAAACAAATGGAAAACTTACCAGTATATAATGGAAAAATGTAAAAAGGAAAGGGACCCAACAGAACACTCCACAGAGATCTGTTACTCCCCTGTGAATTTCTCTCACCAATAGAGCATGAACCTGAGCGAGTCACAAAAAAGACCACACACAAGACAAAAATCAGCTCAAAGTTCAGGAAGAGGAAGATGAGTTTCATTACCCTGAACCCCACTAGGGAAAGACAGACATTTCTACCAAATATGTGCCATGCCACCAACACAAGGAGTCAAACAAGACAAAGATCCTCTAAATGATAACGAACCTAACACATTACTGGAAATGACAGATTTACCTGGAAAGGAAACTGAGAACGTAACTGTAACATACTTACCTGAGGGCGAAACTGGAAGTTCAACTGACACCAACTTACTTGAAACCAATTTACCTCAGACAGAACTTGAAAGTGAAGCAAACTTACTCTAAAGTGAAAGTGACACAAGCCTACAAAACAACACACCAAGTGAGACTGAATCAGATACTCAAAAGAAAAAAAATGTTTTGTTGACCAGTTTGTCAGATTCACCGTTGTCAGAGCACTCAACTAATTAACTTTCACCTGAAAGACAAGTTGAAAATGATGATGAACCTGAAGAAACAAGCCCCGCCTTCCCCTGCTCTGTAGTGTCACATTTGCTCAGACACAGAGAGAGACGGATGTGCACGAGACCATTGCTGATGTTAACCACAAGCTTATTGCTGGAAAACAACTATAAACGCTTGTTTATAGTTGTGAACATTTTGGACACGTTCATGGTTTATTTATGATTTCTGATAAAAAAATATGCACCTTGATGATAAAATAAGCTGATTGTGATTTAAAGATTGCATTCCTGATTATTATGCACTGTGTAGACTCTAGTTAGAAATTAGAATTAATGTTCTGTGCTTGTTTTTGTTAAAGCACTTGCATTATTTACACATATGGCCGTATACACCACTATAGTGTGTGAACTGAATTTGTAATAGCCCTGTTGTTTACAGGCTAGGGTTTTTTTGTGGGATCGTGAGACCTGGAATTCTCCCTGATGGGGAAGATGGCGAGCCTTTTCTTTTGAACCGACCCATTGCCATTACGAGTTGGCCCAGAAGGGCAGCTTGCTCTTCTCTCACAAACAATTGCAACAGTGCGGTAGGACAAAATCGCACCAATCACAGACTTTTGACCTTCTGGATTTGACTTGACTGAACACTGACTATTAAGCCAGCAAGACTGACATATCTGAGCTCAGATAGAATTCTGGGTTATTATTATTGCTGTAATTGTATTTTATTTTATGTTTTCTTTCCTTTTTATGAAGTGTTGTTTACTTGTTGATACACAGTTTAATACAATTCAAAGCAACTTTATTTGTGGCTCCAGTCATTCTTTTCCATGCAACTCACATTATCCCTCCTACGAATCTAGCTATTGGCCCATTCTCTCCATTTTACTTTAACCTCCCCTACCCTATCCTGTACCGGGCTACACACACATTATGTGAAAATTCGTAAGTGTATCCATTTTGTACCGCAGGAGTCTAAGGTGAGCAGATCCATATGCAGCATTTATTAGACAATGTCAGACAGGCAAGATTCATACAACAGCAACAGGGATAACAGAGAATATCCAGGGACATAAACAATAACCAGGCTGAGGTTGAGGCAGTCAACAAACAATCAAGAGTCGGAATAGTCCAGGCAGATCGTAGGGGCAGGCAGCAAACAATCAGCAGAAGAGAACAGTCCAAGGCAGTACATGAAAGGAACCACAAAGAGAAAAGAAAAGCTCAAAAATGCAGGCCGGGGCAAAACAAGACATCGTTAAGGTGAATGTGACTTAAAAAGTCCCTCTTATAGGAACCAAGTGTGTGCAATCAGTTCTTAACCAGGTGTGTGCAAAAAGTCTTAGGCATGGGGTATAATGGGAAATGGAGTTTCTGAGATGGTCTGGATGGAGTGCCCTCTGGAGGGGCTTATGGGCACTCCAGCTGGAAATCATGACACATTTAGGTGAAAATCCTTATCTAAAGGTGATTTTTATTTCATCACTAAAGCTTAAAGAAAGCATGACGCTGCTCTGAAGATCGAGTAAGATAAAAAACAGAGAGAATGGCCAAGGGAATGAAAAGAGATATGGGGATAAATGAGTGAAAGAGGTGTATAGCTCTGTTTCTCTTTGTGTGCACAGACAGGATGGGGCAAAAGGGTACAAACTGGAGGCAGATTACAGATGACGATCTATCTATGAATATCACCCAACTGCGAGATTTTGGCTGTAAGCAGTTAGTGAGTGGGACAGACAATGATGCTGATGGGTTATTTTACTGCAATGTTAAACCAGTGTTGTTCTTGTGGGACACAAATTTATTTATTCTCACCCCAAGTTGTTTTCTTTCCTTGCATCATTACATCATTCATTCATTCATTCTAAAATACTCATTAGTAGTGTTTGCTAAGGGGAAACATAATTTTTGCTCATCGCTGTGATTAGTGATTTGAACAATCCCAAAACCTCAAAGAGGTAAACTTACACATGCAACTGTGAAATGGATATAAATGATATCCCAAGTCATGCAGCTTCATGGATACTTTTGTAACTGATTTTTTTTTTTATTTACAATTTTATTGTTAAACATTAATTTTGCCTGGAATATATTTTATTTAAGGAGTCACATGAACCAGGATATCCTAACCACCTTACACATAAAACCAGGATATCCTAACCACCTTACACATAATGAATCAATGCATAATAACAAACTTGAAACAATTTAGAATATCATAGCAAACATATTTCAACATCCTAGGTATAACCAAGTATTTTAGCACTAGGTCAGAGGGTGGAGACTTGCAATGAAGCACCATGACAACTGACGAGCAGGCGGAGACATGAGTTCATGGGAATAAGTCCGAACATGACAACAGAGGTAAACACACAGGAGTTCAGAGTTAGCTGGGCGCTGGAGTGCCCTCCAGTGGCCTGAGCTGGCACATCCAGCTGATCATTTCAATGTGCTTAAGAAAATTAAAAAATATAGTTGCTTATATTGTCGAGTTGTTTTGTTGTTCTTGAAGCATTTTACTGTCACACAAACTACGCACGCATTATTTAAGTCCTAAATACTGTCTTAAAGAATTAAGCACTAAAAAAGATTAAAAGATTGAGTAAATGTTTACTCCAAGTGAAACATCCATCAGTGAATGCAGGGAGGGAAGGAGCATGTGTATGCGGGTGATGGCCTTGAGTGTGCTGAATGGTGGCATAACTCAAACACACCAGATGAATGTGGCATGTTTTTCCTCTAACAGCTCTCTGGGATTTCATTATGTAACTTGAATGGTTCTTTAGATTCCATAAACAAAGTCCTCATTTGCTCCACTGAGACAGTGTGATGAAGACTGTTTTCCCGTATTAATAATAATAATAGTTTAAAAAATGAACAGTAAATAAAGAGAATGTTTATCACCTATTCTTGTGAGAAGTTAATAAAAAAAACATGTTGATGAACGGATGCTGTTGGTATATTAAATGGACGTACTGACCAAAAAATAAAGCCAGACTTCCACATCCACATTTTGTCTCATTATGCGACCTCACAATAAAACTTGTGCTTGGATAGTGCAATTGTGGTTTATATTCATCTAGAATATTTTAGCTCACCTAACACTAATACAACGAACTAATTGTCAGTTCATAGCCTTGCCCGTTTGCTCTAGAATAACTGCTAGCTTTCAGATGTGGCTGTACAAAACCACAAAACCTGTACCACCGCAATGACAAATACCATACTGCATCCATGAGAGTTAGGAAATACAAACATTTTTCTCTCTGAAACGGCTGAAGTGTGTGCTCCTCAACAGTCTTTAACCTGCTGCTTTTATTGTGGATAAGATGCAAGCCGAGTCACTTTTTAGAAAGCAAAGGACTTAAACAATAACTTGCATGTATCAAAACATCATAGATCATAGGGCCTCAATATATTTCAAGCAAACATAAACAGGTGTTAAAGCAAAATTTTGTCTTTTCAGTGGTTTGAAGCAACAGTCATGCTTGGCTGTTAAAGATCTTCAACCAAAGTCTGTAAAATAAAATATTATAGCCACTGGGATCATCAGAGGAAACAATTCACTTGAAAAATAACATTTACACTGAAAATGTGTCATTGTGGAATGTTTAAGTTCTTGAGGCAAGTTTAACACTTTATTTTAAGGGTCCAGAATAATGCATTAATTAAGCATTAATTAATGGTTCATTTGTTTACAATTAAGCATTAGTTGATCAAAAACACACTAGCAATTAATGATTAACCTAACATTTTAAAGATTAGTAAAGCATAAATAAACTAGTAATTTATGAATAATTTGTTCACAATTATGCATCAGTTAAGCATGAACACTCATATAACTAATGATTATCTGAACATATAGTAATGGCAAATTAACCATTATTTACAATTCATTATTCATAAACCTGAATATTACTCAATAGGTGATTTAAGTTTCACTTTAGAATAGGGGGTCAGATTCCATTTATTAGCACTATATTAATGGTAGTTTAGCCTTAATTATTAGCTTATCCTAATCAATACACTTGAATATCACTCAATAAGTGTAATAATGTACATTTAGAACAGGGGGACAAATAGTCTTTATTACAATATTTTAGCCACATATAATTGTAAACCAGTAGTACATAAACATAATAACAATAAAAATAAATAAATAAATAAATATTGAGAGAGATACATAGATACATATATGTGTGTGTCTTAATAAGTTGTTATTTGTGCTTAACTAATGCCTAATTCTGGCCCTTAAAATTAGGTTAGGTTAAGTTAGGTTAATAACTAATTACTATTGCGATTTTGCTCAACTAATGCTTTATTGTGAACAAATTAACCATTAATTAATTTCTAATTTAAACAAAGTAGTGGGGCAAATTAATTTCTATTAATTCCATATTTACAGCAAATGCAACTAGCCACAAAACCTTTATGTACTATAATGTATAACAAATTATTGATTACAATGAATTCAAAAAAGAAACATGAAAAGTTCCACTTGTGTTTCTTGTCATTGTCTTCCTAATAAATGCTGACTTGTTTTGTTGAGACTGCTGTGGCAGTTGAATGGATCCTGCGATTAGTGTCACTAATCATGAAGCATTTGTCTGTACAAACACACACATGCTCACCCATCCAGCCTGACATCTGGCAGACTTCTGTTGAGCGCGATCATGTCACTGGCCATAAGGTTGAACTGATTGATTTTAAAGAGCTCTTTCATCTTCTCCTGCTCTTCTTTGGGAATTACCACAGCCTTCCCCATTTCACCTGGTGCCTCATGGGTGCGGGACATCACCGCTGGAACACAGAAAGCAGAATGGCAGTAGGTGTCAATTATTTGGAACCAGCGCTTAGTATACTGCCCAAAACATATGCACATTAATTCAACGCATCTTCTCTCATGTTGGTTTGTAAGAAAAGTGTCTGCTATGACATCTAAAAAGATGTAATGTGTAGTCACCATGCCTATTCCCATGCTAAAAGTTGTCATAATAATAAGTTGATCTAACGTATCTTCACATTAAGCATATAAAGCATATTCACATTATTCATATGCACTTTAAAACCAATATGAATTCAAAATGTATCGTCATAATTTGCAGTCTTGATCTTTTTGTGCAATTGCCTGCTTTGCCTCTGAAATGTTCTATTTCAGCTAACATTACAAAACCTTGTATCATATGGACATTCATTTTCAGTCATCTAATTAATTCCCAATGTATATATTAAATCACACCTTTTGTTATTTCCTTTTTTTCACCTGGACAGTAATATTTACATTTCACTTCACATACAGTATGTGACCCTGGAGCACAAAACCAGTCTTATTCACCATGGTATAGTAAGGACTCAGGAGAGATGACTGAGGATGATGACAAATGATTTACAGATTCTGAGCACCACTGGAAAGCATCTGATCTTGTAAAATGTGTAATAAGTACTGAAGCTCCATAGTATAAACGTGCAATCGCAAAGTGAAACTGAAACACGATATTAATAGCGGTTCCTGATGACCGCATTTTATGTAGAGTATAATTACATAAGGAAATAACTGCAAGAGAAAGTACTGAAATATATATACAATGTGGTCAATAAGTATTTGATCACCCTGTGGTTTTGCAAGTTTTCTTACTTAGAAATCATGGAGGGATCTACAATTTATTTGGGAATTACTGTGTCAAATAAGTATTTGATCACCTGAGTCAAAACATTTTAGTATTTGGTACAGAGTTTACAATTACAGAGGTCAAACAGTTCCTGTAGTTCTTTAACTGTTTTGCACACACCGCAGGAGGGATTGTGGCCCACTCCTCGACCCTTCTCTAGATCTGTCAGGTTTTGGGGCTGTCGCTGAGCAACATGGAGTTTCAGCTCCCTCCAAAGATTTTGCAATTGGATTTAGGTCTGGAGACTGGCTAGGCCACTCCAGAACCTTTATATGCTCATTACAGAGCCACTCCTTGGTTTTCCTGGCTGTGTTCTTTGGGTCATAGTCATGTTGGAAGAGCCAGCCACAACCCATCTTTAATGCCCTGACTGAGGGAAGGAGGTTTTTGCCCAATATGTCACAATACACAGTGCAGTCGTCCTGTCGCCTGTGCAGAAAAACACCCCCAGAGCATGCTTCACTGTGGGTATGGTATTATTGGGATGATACTCCTCCAAACACGGGGAATGGAGTTTGGACCAAAATGTGGCCCTGGACATGGTCTGACTTAAGCAGTGGAACCTTCCGTGCGATGCAAGATTTTAAACCATAACGTCTTAGTGTTTTACTGATAGTAGCTTTGGAAACGATGGTCCCATCTCTCTTCACGGCACTAACCAGCTCCTCCCATGTAGTTCAACTTGAACTGCTTTCTCTCATTGAATTGTATACAGCTATGTATACAAGTCAATGTCAAAAAAACGACCCTTATGACTGGATTTGTGGTCCAGGGCCACATATGGAAATAAATTGGTTGCATAAACAATTAAGATACATATAAAGATGAATAAGCTACAAATTAATATATAATATAAATGAAAACTAATATACAAGGTATTATAAATACCATTAATTTACATGAATAATAACATAATAAAATAAAAGGTTCTGACAGGGGCCATGCAGATCCATATGCAGGGGTTTATTGAACAGCATGGTCATACAGGCAGGGTCAGACAACAGCAAACGGGAACAGTTAAGGCAATCACAAGAATAGGTCTCAACGGCCTCCGTGGCCGTAGCTATAGATGATGAAGACGCTTGGGCAGCTTCCTTAGCCGTAGCAAGGATCGTGGCTGTAACTGGGCAGGATGAGGATTCAATTACCTTCGTGGCCTTACCTAAACATGACCATGGCTCAGAGACAGCTTCCATAGCTGTGGCAGGGCAGGGCAAGGGTTCTATGGCGGCCCTTCTGGGCGTGACGCTTCGTAGGGTCAACCACAATACTCAGCAGTTAGCCGGAGACACACAAACAGCTTTTAAAGGCAGAGACAAATGGTGAACTAGGGGGCAGAGCTGATTAATCACTAATGAAGCTAGCGAGGAGGCAGTGGTAGAACAAGGGAAGCACTGAAACAGGGGAACATGACGCGATGAAACACACACAACATTTCAAAGTAAGAGTCTACAAAACTCGAACACACAACAGTCTGAGGTGGAGTGCCCTCTGGTGGAGCTTGTAACAGGTTGTAACAGATTGTAACAGGTGCTCAGAAAAGCACAACTGTCAGTTTGACTGATATACCTGTATAGTGTGGTTTAAACTGAACACAAAGGCTCTGCTGCAGGTAAAACCCATCTAAACTGACAACAGTTTTCTGAACCATTGATCCATGTTATAGGATCTGTCAACACAGACTTAACACTTTTATCAAACAGAGACTATAAAGACAGTAAGCAAATCAACATGAACACTTTCAGAAAAAAAAAAACACTCAACATGTTTTGATAGTGAGTTTCGTTAGTCATAATCAGTAACTGTAACATTAGTTACATTAGCTACATTCTTATCTGATTTTTTTCAGAACTGACATAGAAACAATAGGCTGTAAAGCTGTATATATGTAATAACTGTCCATAAATGCATACTGTATGTGTTTTGTTGTATATTTGATATATCAGGCTTTTATAGTATGAATATAAGAAACAAAAACACCTCAATTAAAGTCAGAAGCACAAAAAGAGCAAAAATATGGAATATGTCACGACTCAGCCAGTCTAGGGTTGGCAAGGCTAATGACAGGGTGAAAGAAAATTTTAAGTTTAGCCCCTTTCCCATTCTGATGTAATAACTGATTTATTATTATTTACACTGAATAGGCTATAAGCATCTCTTCAGAAGGGGATCCGGGCCAAAATAATAAACAAAAAGGAGAGACTAACTGAGTTAAAGGCATTAACCTACCAAACAAATAAAATTAAAAGAAAAATATAAAGACCTTCCCTCTCTAGCCAAAAACCAGGAGAAAATAATAAGCGCCAAAAACAAAAGGCAATCCCCAAACTACAGCTTAATGGTAACGAATGAAAAGTTAAATATCAGGAAGAAAGAATAATTGTTTACAGTCAGCGAAAAAGAAACTTATTAGTCGCGGAGGACTGACGAAACAACGCAACCCGCTGTGCACCTCAGCAATTATTCAACACTTTCACTACAGGTTCACAACACCATTTGGCAACACTACTGCACACAAGTTGTCTGGGGCCAACCCGGTATCACGCCAAAACATGACATTTTCACGTTGGTCCACTTGTAGCTGTCACGGTTTAGCCTCCTCAGATGTGAAACTTACACGTTTTGTGTTAACATGTTTCGTCGAAATTTCCGTGATGGGCTCACGTAACAGATCACAATGTAAGTCAGTGACAGGCATCAGCCGTGATCCACTCACGGAAAACTGAATTCCTTGGATATAAAATGTATACTTCATGTAGCACCTAGCGCCACCTTTACCCTAAACCTACCCACTTCTGAACAATATAAAACACACACAAACAATATAAGCGCAGTCACAGGCATTTATTGCAAAAACTGACCACAAGCAGTAAAGAAAAACATTACCAACAAACTGTGTTGCATTTCAAGTTCCAATTTTCAAGCCATACGATGTCTTTTGCAACAAAGAGAGTAAAATACAATCGTTTTAATCGCCGAAATTATCCCACTCGCTAACGCGTTCACATCTTATTCAAAAGACACTCTCGTCCTGTTGAATGTTGCAAATCGATCACCAGACACACAAGAGCCAATAACATTTCACAACAGAGACACGCGAGAGCCAATAGAATTTTGCAACCAAAGCTGACGTATGGATTCTCCTGGCGGGCGGCCATTTTTTAAATTTGCGCAAAGCTGCACAGATGAGTCACGGTGGACAGAGGGATGGTGATCAATCATTTTGCCTCGGAAGAATTAGAATATTAATCCTTTTTAATAAATAATGTTGGTAGTTGTATCTGCTGGTTTATCTTGTGTTTTAGTAACGGATGGTAGGTTTAGTGGCAGGTGCTGGGTTACGTGCTCATAAATGTTTTAATAAAGTCATATAAATAAAACTGTTGTGACTGCTTACAGTGAAAAATCACATCCCAGTACAATAATAACAATATCATTACCCATTATTTGAATCCAAATCTGTGCGTGGATCACGGCTGATGCCTGTCACTGACGTGTAAGTTTCACGTCTGAGGAGGCTAAAGCATGACAGCTACACGTTTTTCAAAGTGGACCAACGCGACAATGTCACATCTTGGCTGGGGCAGGAGACGAAGGGCAGGAGACGAAGGGCAGGAGACAACGGCGTGTCCACACAGACTGAGGTCTTACCCTTAGAGTCACAGAGTGATTTCAAAAGATCTGTTTTTGACAGGGTAAAATGATCTTTGAGAAATTTTAAAACAAACTATATTACAAACTATACATTAAGACCATAAAGAATCATATTAACTTGTGGAAAACTGGCTTTGTATGACTCCTTTAAGAGGGTTTAATCCAAACCAATCACAGCCAATCACATTAATGGTCTCTTTGATTTAATGGGTTTCTCAGTTATGAGGTCAGGGTGAACCTGGAGGTCTGCATGGACATGTTTAGACAAAATCACCATGCATCATGACAGAGAACTGCACGACACACCATGAAGCAAAACATGCCAATATAATGGGGAGTGCTGTGACTGCAGTATGACGAAGAGCAACTCATCAGGTCTCTGACAATGACAGCAAGAATGAAACTCTACAGCACTGCTTCTTAATGTCCCTCTTCAACCTTCACAGTATTTCAAAGCAGAACACCGGGGGATTTGATACACCCTCCCACTATGCTGTCTTACTTAGCTGCTTAATCCAAAAATAGCATCCATTTGGGCACAAGGACAGCCCATAATATCATGTCATTGACATAAATCTGGAAGCATTGTCCTATTATGGACACTAGCATTCTGTCCCCAAACCTATTGAGCTGACTCTATGAGCAGTACACAATCCCACTGCAAAAGCCACTACATTTTGGACAAATGAAAAAGCAGTCTTTATGGAGAAAAATGTATGGGAATGTACTGGATTGACTCAAAAAGTAAATAAATACTGTAAGTAATCCAATATATCAGACATAGTTCACTTCATTCATCTTCTGAAATCAAATTAAGATACTTTGGATAAAATCAGAGATGCATGTGACCCTTCATAGACAACAATACAGCTGAAATAAGTAAGAAATGGTAAAAACATCAGTAAAACAGTCCATGTGACATCAGCACAATTCTAGGAGAATACTTTTGTAGACTTATGTCTTCCGGCATTTTAGAGAGTATCACAACGCAATGCATACGCATGCTTTAACGCATTTCACATTATCAGCCCTGGGATCATTTCAGTGGTATTGCTGTCTATGAAGGGTCAAATGCCTCCCGGATTTCATCAATAATATCTATATAATCTATATAATTTGTGTTCCGAAGATAAACAAAGGTCTTCCGGGTTTGAAACAAAAGTTAACAATTATACAACGTCATTAACAAAGGTTTGTAGTAGTCAATTATTTGCTCCATTATTTAACACCTCATAAAAGCATGTCTTAAACCGGCTTACGATTTCACCTTAAAGGGGTCATATGATGTAAGCAATTATTTGGTGTAATGAAATGTGTTTATGTGGTTTAAGTAAAAAAAAAAAAAAACACATGTTTTCCACAATATTGTACTGTTCATTATTGTTTCTCCTCTAAGCCCTGCTGAAATGGATTTGATTTGTACAAAGCTCATCGCTCTAAAAAAGCAAGGTGTGCTCCAATTGGCCAGCTATCCAGTGTTTTGTGATTGGCTGAATACCTTAAGCATGTAGCAGAATTGTTACACCCCTTACCATAACGTGAATCCGTATCCCAGCACTATGACACAAAAACAATAAAAGCAATTTGAATGACACATTTGTTGCATTATAATGACTTTGTACTGTCTTTTTATATGTTGCATCACGCCACGTAAACATAACACCATGTCTATATTGTGATTGGAGTAACGACAAACAAGCACTACACTGCTTAAAGCTCACATTTAAACAGTATGTATCAAATTCTTTTAATAAGAAAACTTAACTTACTTAAAGGTTGTGAGTCAGAAGTGCCAGATTGTCCTTAAAGAAGTAGAATTGCCTCACTTTATAGTCTCTGTGCACAGCCAGTGTAGGCTTCTTTGCAGGTTCAGGAATCAGTCCTTCATAAATGCGCAAAACACACTCTAAAATTTGTGTTGAACTGTTCTGTAAGTGTTGTAAATGCTACTTAACCATTGATTTTTAGTTCAGTCCTCTTTTGGAAACAAAAATAAAGTGCTCACTTTCACAACAAAAAACATTGTCTCCAAAACATGGCACGGGCAGCACCACCACAGCGAGAATAACAGCTTTCTTTGCATAAACATTTGGGCAGTGTTATGAAAATAAACCCACTTTGTGACATAGAAAATTGGGGACATGTTTAAATGAGCCATTTAAGGGGGTCTTAAATGGCTCATTTCTTTCAAGTCTTTCTTTTATAAAGAATATCTTTATAGACTTTAGTCTTTGCAACTTAAGGGATATTATGCACTAAGAGCTTTTAACACTCCAAAGAGAAAGAAAACTTGAAATCGCATTATATGACCCCTTTAAAATTTGGCACACATTAATTTATCGTTGGCTCTGATGGTTTGTGGCCAAGCACTAGTTTGTAATGCTCTCAATATATTGAGTTGATCACTGTGGATCTGTGTATCTGTGTTACTTGTGGCCGATGTGTTTTAAAACCATCTCAACATGTTTGATATCCTCTGATTGAATGGACTCAAAATCTGAGACTTACCTATCACACATTACATTACACTTCAACAAACTAGCAGAGTCATCCAGACAACAAATCGTGTAACTACCCTGTTTTGAAACAGGGCCTATCTGACTTTATAAAAAGATTCCCTGCAGTTATTCATAAAGATGCATAAAAAGAGCATTAAATAATTGATGTCCTTTAAGCACAATTTCTTTGGTTTTATTAGAATGTACAGCTGTTGCATCATCAGTTTAAACAGCAGTCTGGGAAGAGGGTGATGTACTTAATGATGTGGCAATTAAGATGGAGAAGCAATAATTCCCCACTGAATTTCTGCATTGATCCCAGTACTGTATTTATTTAGCAATATGATCATATTTGAAAAAGAACCTCTCTTTGAGGTTGTTCTTTAAGTGATCCATCTACTACAGCCATTCAATAAGATAGCAACAGAACAATTGTCTGCTTAATAAAGCCTAAAATAAACCAAAGGTTATAAAGAGGCTAAAAGCAAAATGATCTTCCCTGGATAGGATATTTGAAGATCTGTCTCCTGCAGATTTAATTTTGCATTTGGAAGTGTGGTCATGCACAGCAGGGATGTAGACTGAATCTATTTTTGCTGCATAAAGCAAAACGATGCCAGATTTACATTCATCTATTTTTGATAAAAGTAAACACACTTTTATCTCTGCTCACAGGATGTTATACTTTGAAAATATTGCGCCATATGCAAGAAACAATGTAATATCATTTAGCAAAAATGATGCCACAGGCAAATTGTCCCTAAGGTTGAGCTTGGCTTGCTGTTTGTCTTGAAACAGTAAACAACTACCTAGAACAGGGGTCTCCAAGTTTGGTCCTGGAGTGAAAGTGTCCTACAGAGTTTAGCTCCAACCCTAATCAAACACATCTGAAGCAGTTAATCAAGGTCTTTGTACCCTTGAAACTTCCTGGCAAGTGTGTTGAGGCAAGTCTGAGCTAAACTCTGCAGAGCCGTTTTATTACCCCTGACCTAGAATATCCAACCAAGCTAAAACATTTAAGACCCCTATATTACAACCTAGTATTAATGGGGACTGCAATGCTAGTCGCATTTTAGTTTGGGGACCGGTTGTCAGGTTTAACTAAATATTAACTACATCTTGTGCCTCTATGAACTCCTAATTTGCTGCTAATTATCAGTAACCTTACTAAGTTGTTAAGTTTAGGTTTCTGGAAGGATTAAATGGTCAAAAATATTGTCATGCAGAAAAAGGCATTGATATGTGCTTTATGAGTACTCATAAACAACCAATATACTATGCATGCTAAGAAGTCACTAGTGAGTAACAGGGAGAATTGGACACATGGTAAATGAAAACAATAACAAACAGTCCGGGGGCAGTTACATTTTATATAAGCTTAAATAAGCTTTATATTTGCTTGACAAATATCTAGTTAAAACTAGTTAGGAGATTTAATATGTAATAAGACATCAGGCAAAGAGAGAAATATCATAATTATCAAGCAATTATGGATCCAAAATCATTATGGTGCAAGATGGTACAAGCATTGTATATTTGCATTACTGCAATATATAAAATCCTCTGCTTGAAACTGAACTTCCAGGTTCTGTGTTAGGTCTTAAATCTTTAGATAACCACCCACTCATCATCAGGGCTTAGCTAATCACTGCCGATAACCTCAATAAGAGAAGATCTTCAAACTGGCTCGACCTTATAAAAAACGATCTTGCGTAAATAGCCGACAGACTGCAGAGCTTCTAAGCTCTGCTTTTTCAGCACTGTGGCTGCTTAGACCTCATCTGACTGTTTAACACCCTAATAGCTTTCCTGCCACTATTAAATCCTGAATGCATGGAGACAGATTGTATTTCAGACAGACACAGGCTTCCTGTTTGTCCACTTTATTGGAGGCAACAAGCAGACCGCAGAATCTAAATTCATAACAAGGCGTTTCATGTACTCGTGCTCTAAAGGTTTAGAGAAAGACTGTGATTATGATTGTTGGTGGACCACATCTAAACCTGTAAGCTGCTTACAGTAAGAGTTAAACCTGTTTACCAGACACAGTGTTGAAGTGAGGACAAGGATCTGATAGTGCTGGGATTAAACAGTAAGAAATGAGCAGCTGGTGAGAACACTTCAGGAGATTTCACCATCAGAAAACAATGACAAGTCATTTTATCCTGAAATAGGAAAAGAAACGGAACAAATATACTCATATTTTGACCTATTAGAGGAAGAGCCGTTATGCTGTGTAAAACTGGCAAAGAGTATCTCTTTAAAGCAATATACCTTTTTTAAAGGGGTCATACAATGCTATTTTAAAGAACATTATTTAGTGTAATTGGTGTAACAGAATATGTTGATATGCTTTAATGTTTAAAAAAACAAAAAAACAAAGTCACCGTGATGTGAATGACCCTGTTTTTCTCTCTTTCACACACACACACATATTAGTTTTTGTGATTTATGGGGACTCTCCATAGGCATAATGGTTTTTATACTGTATAAACTGTATGTGGTATTGTCCTACACTGACCCTACACCTAAAACTACCCCTTACAAGAAACTGTGTGCATTTTTAGATTTTCAAAAAAACACCATTTAGTATGTTTTTTAAGCCTTTTGAATTGCGGGGACACTGAAAATGTCCTCATAAAACACTTACAGATTGTAATACCTATGTTATACCCATGTCATTAAACAAATTTGTGTCCTCATAAACCACATAAACCCGCACACACACATGCCAACAAACCCACAACACATCTTAAGGGCCTTTCACACAGGACACAGAATGTACTACGCTATGTAAATCCATTCATTTAAATGGCTTGCACCATGTGTGCGCAAAACTCCACATTTGACAACACATAGCCTAAAAAAAGCCAAGTTGAGTGTTTTTGCTTTGACACTTAATATAAAGTGTAAAATTCTGGACACCAACCACAATTTATATGTAAAGCCTAATTTACTGCCCACTGCTGTGTAACATCAGAGTAATTACATGCTAAATCCAGAGCAATTGTCTATTTAATATGAAGTGTAACACTACCAAAAAGTGCTGTTAGTTCTGTTACACAATTGTACTTTCATTACCAAAAAGTGATGTTACCAAAGTCCTGTTACACATTTGCACTTACACACACCATTCTGAGGGTTGTTACATATGTGAAGTTGTAGATACTATGTACCGGTGTGTACTTACACTGTGGTTACATACAACATACACATCTAGTTACTATGTAAGTACACAGGTATTAGGGACACTCTTTGCAACTTTAGGGATCTAAACAGCACCAACAGCTTGTAAGAAAAAAGCAAAACTTAGTTTTGGAACTGAATAAGTTTCTTATTTTATGTTCTATAAATTCACCCATATTTTATGTTTTAGAAATTTAAAAAAAGTAATAAGTAGTGTATATTTATTTAGATAATTCATATTTAAACACTGCATTTCAGAAAACGTGTAATACTAAACTATTGTCTTAATATACTATGATAAACTGGGGAAGTATGGTGATATATATTAGATTAAAATTGCGCTGTTAATTAGTATTTACTTGTAAATACACTAGAGCAACTGTAATACATTGCACAACATGACATCGTAGAATACCCAAAGCACACTGGGAGTATTTGTCAGCATGCTGCCCATAAGGCCATCACATCTGCACAGGTGCACAATAGATAGAAAGTATGAAGGGTGCACACCGTGCAGGTAATAAAACTCTGTGTTCTGTTAAACAGTCAGACTCACCTCTGAGCGCAGGCAGGAGTGAGTGGTCTTTCTTGTTGTCACATTTGTTGCACTCACTGAAGTAGAGCAGCAGGAAGACATCCACTAGCACCCAGACCAGAGAGGTGGTCAGCACCACCTTACAGTACACGAAGCGTCTCATTAGCCCCTAGTGGCGTCAGCACCCCACAGGTGGGCCGCTGAGAGGGACACAGGAGATGGGACAGGGGGCGATGTGGCAGGACGCACTCTGAGACGTCATCCCACTACAAGATGACAAGAAAAACTATTTGCATCCTCCTTTGCAAAACTCTTATAACATCAAAGCATCCAAAACATCTAACTAAATTAAAGACAAATTCGGATCAGTATAATAAGCTCATCTGAAATAAACCCTGATTTTCTGTTCTGCTATCTAATCTTTGCAAAAGTTGGATCAAACACAATTATCAAACAGGTAATTTTTTTACTATGCAAACAGGCCTATATAATGTAATACTTGCATTCGATTACACACACTGTTGTGTCCAATATTTAAAATGCATTTGTTTCGCATTATGCTTTCCCATTTCGTTTCTGGTAAACTATTAAAGGAGTGGTCACAAGCAGAGGGTTGCTAAAAGCAACCAAATTAGCAAAATTAAGCACTCTCAAAAAAAAAAAAAATGTACGTACATCTGAGCTTTGTTATGAGTGAGAAATCGTAAGAGTCCAAAATTCAGTCAGCAAAAGCATGCACACTCCAGACTGGTGCGTTTCAGCAATAGAGTGTGATTGGTTGTGCATGTTTTATATCACACAGAAAATGCCTAAAATGAAATATGGTGCAACAGAAGCAGATTTTAACTTAACACTGCAGTCAACACTTTCTATTCATTTTTATTTTGTTAGCAACATATGTATTAGATTTAATTTGTTTGTGCAGAGGCATTATTGTCCAATTGAATGGCATCTTTGCCCCAATTTACTGTGGCCAATACGCCCCAACTATGGGGGTGGCTGGCTGTTTAACTTGCCGAAAGATGATGTAACTATTATAGCCTTTCTTCTCCTTCTGTGACCTTTTCTTTTCCTTTTTCTTCTGAAGGCCATTATAATCATGTTTTATCTGTGTAAATAAGTAATATTATTTAAAAGTATTTCCAAAAGGATTTAAAAGTAATTATATCACCCTTTGTGAGTTACGGCCATAGCAATACAAAAACAAATGTAAAATGTAACTAAATGTCTAAATGTAACTGGAAATATGTGCCTCTGCCTACATTTTAGCCAAACTCCAAAAACATGCCTATGGATAAAATTCATTACAGTTTCCATACTAAATTACCACTAGAGGCAGTGAAACACCAACAAGCTTTATTTCTTTTTCCAATAAATAATAATTACAACTGCAGTTTTGAGCAGACTATCACTTTTACTATAGTGCATGATTTGTTAATGAATACAGATTTATATTTGCATCCAGTAACCAGCTCAATATGTAAAAGTAAAGTAAACTTGCTCAGTAGCTCACCTGGTACAGCATAAACCTTTCAGAGCCACTCTAAACTGCTGGGATACGTTCAACAACTAACAGTTTTAAAAATTTGCCAGATCTCTAGGTTTCAAATAAAACAGAATCCACTTTTAGTGCCACTTTCTGGACTTTTTACTTTGATAGCATAGCAAAATGTGAGATATATAATTATAATATGTAATAATAATATAACAATAATGCCCATGTGCAATAATGTACAGCCCATGAGTCTATCGCTGCTGACATAACAAACATTCTTAAATACGTTTAACAACACACAATAGCTGAATTCCAAATGTAGCAATAACTTTTACATTATGTACTTGCACCATGTGTATGAATTATAAAAGGTTATGCCACATTTGAACGCATGATGTGTCCAATATTACAAACTTCTTTTTTTCAAGTGCATTGGTTGTTTAAATCAGTGGTCCCCATCTCCAGTCCTCAGGCCCACTGCTCTGCACATATTGCATATCTCCCTGGGGTGACATCCATGAACTGAACTGAGTGTGCCAGATAAGAGACACATCCACTTGTTTAAATCATCTGGGTATTTACAGTAAAGTGAAAGATACAAGCTACTGATCAACAATATGTTATAAACTACATCACTGTAGCATTTAGTTACTGTACATTACTTAATGGTGGGGGGATACATTTCTCAACACTATTTTAAAAACTATTATTAAAAATAAAAAATAAGTAGTAGTTATTATTATTATTAATATTACAAGTTAGTTTATTATTTCACTGCTTTCATTTTCTGCTGCAAGCGAATGATGTGACACAATAAGATCACTCCTGTTATACTATAGTAAGTGTTTCTCGTGTTCTTTCTGTTTCTCCCTCCCCCTTCTCTAGGCTCTATCCTGCAGTCTGGAAACAGTACACTCACTCTAGACTCTCTGTCCTTTTCCTTCAGGGAATACCTGGACAGCACACAGTGAACACAAACTCCAGAATTCATTCTATATGTGAAAAGCTGAGAATGAACACTGGAAAGAAAAGGTATCAGACAAACACAGAGAGCAGACTTCACAGCACTATCTGTCTATCTGTCCCCACAGATGTCCAATTTAAGTTATATTATTGTACACATGACAAAGTTATCATAAACTAATGTATTAGTCTTTAAAAATATAAAGACTTTCTCATGAGTTGTGTAAAAACCATATAAAAACCTACATCGCAATAAAATGGGGCTAACTAGCACTGAAAAGATTCAGTCCTCTGACTCATATAATTGAAGCAAACGGGCTGTAATCTCAGATTTGATCACAAATGTTGTTGACCATCTGCTGGGCTGTTCAGGGCTGCAGTGGCACCAGAATGAACTTCCCTCAAGAATAACTCATTTAAGAGGCCTCAACAAATCACTGAAAAGCTCCTATCATGAATATCAACTAGACTACATAATCAACTGTCCTTGTTCAAGGACTGTTCAAGATCTGTACAAATTATAAACAAATGATGAAAGATTGTTGTTAACACTTCTTTTAAGAACCTATTTTCCCTATTACCTAGTTGCTTACTAGCATGCATATTACTAGCATTTTGGATGAAAATCTGGTGACACTTTAGAATAGGGAACACGCATTAACTATTTACTATAAATTTTTCCTAAAAAAAAACTCCTAATTAGCTGCTTATTAATAGTTAGTAAGGTAGTTACAATATGTTTAGGGGTAGGATTAAGGAATCTAAAACATAGCCATGCAAAATAATGCATCAATATGTGGTTGGTTTCACTTTATTTTACGTCTTTTTTTACTGTTTAGCTACCTAAGAAAGTAACGTAATGCAAGGTAACTACAGTGTCGGGTTAAGTTTAAGGTTATTTGCATATAATTATGCATCATTAATTGTTATTATAATAGTAAGTACATGTAACTTTTAACAAAAACACCTTACAGCCATTACAGAGTTTATGTACTAGGTTTATAACTTAGATAATAAAAAGCCACACAGAAAGCTTAAGTTTAAAGAGCTTAACAAACAAATTTTGACACTTAACTCATCCGGCTCTGTTTGTGTTCATGAAAGATCATGTACAGACCATGCAAAGACCACAAATTGTGTATAGGGGGGTAATAAAATACTGTATGGGTAAGATACCTTTGACAAAAACTATGGAGAAAACTCCATCACATTAACACAGTACATTTGGGTCAAGCATTTCTTATAGTGTTAAAAAATAATTACAACTAATGTTTTCACCTGGAAAAAAAGTCCTATAAATTCAGAGATGGGCATAAATACATAGAAATGTATTTACAATAAAAATACTAAATACTGAGTGGAAAAATGTATTTAAATACAAATTTAAAATACTGTGTAAAATGTGAACGTGAAATGTGAATGTGAACATGTGAAACTGGCCATCAAGTGCAGGCATCCCTATTAGGTTGAAATATATCTGGACATATTCTAAATGCAAAACCAAAACATTTAAATGTGTACTACTGATTATGAATTATGATTATGACTACTGAATATCTTCCCTTCCTCTGCCCTGCAGGAAAAACTTTTTTTTTTAATTCATTTTCATTTAATTTTAATTTTTAATTCATTTTCATTTTTTTTTTTTAAATTTTATTACATTCTATCACCATCATGACTTCAACCCAGTAACAAGAACTCAATAACACAAAGTAAATTATATAACTGATGTAAAATGCTTAAATTTAATGAATGAGCCTGCATAACAGAAATGTTGAATACATACAAACATACATTCGTTAATTAAAAGAAAAGGTTTAAAATTGTGTTACACAGATTAATGTTTTTACAAATTCAAATACTGTATTTAACAGGATTATTTGGTTCTTTTGGTGTGGAGAACAATTATCGAATTGCCCCCGATTTTCAGAATTATATAATGAGGAACAGCATTCCACTCTGTCACGGCGTTAACTGGCAACATGCAAGTGCACATGTAAATGCGAATCTTCTTTCGATTCAACTTTTTTTCAAATACAACTGAACCAAGTACATCACACTGTATTATTCATTCATTCATTTATTCATTCATTCATGCTTCTTCATCCACCCCAACGTTCCAATAATTCTTCCCCACTAAACACTGCAAGGATTTATTTGCTTAATCTAAATGGCCTAGGCCTATGTAAACGATTTTGAAAAGTTGAATTGATTCACACTTTATATCATCGCTGCCTGTAACGTTCAAACACAGGATTCAGACGACAAGGTAAGTTCAAAGTAAAAGGTGTTTATTTTGAACACATCAATAAACAAAGGAAACTGAAACTGTGGCTCAGGGCGTAAGCAGGCATTTGTATAATGAAACTGATTCTTCTCCTGATCGCTAACAAAAACTAGCCTCCTTAAGATCAGAGCATTAACATATGGATTTTCTTAGTCAATAGTTGGCGATCTCCTGATCGCATTTTCAATATACGGTTCGTCACACACAGGTATATCTCTCAGGTAAGTGAAACCAGGTCCGTTGGCGATCTCCTGATCGCTTCTAACTCCATCCAGTGCTACAGATTCAGGCTAGTATTCAAGACAGGTATATTGTGGTTCGCTTACATCATGTCGAATCCAAGGATCAAAGTGCTCGGTCCAGGTAAGTCTTTAGTGCAGTCAGCCATCCTGATCTTAAGAACTCAGAAATGCCAGTAGGTAACACAGGACACAAGGTAGTATGAGCACTGTTACCTTGAGCTCAGCCGTCAATTGACTAGTGTGAGAGTCTCTTAACCAGTGCAGGTGATTAGTCTCAGGTGTTTCAGGTTAATCATAGTTGGTTACTGAGAATGTGTGCTAGTTACTGCACTGGGATCAGCGCACAAAGACAGAGATGGCGTGACATCTCCCCCTCCCGGAAGCTGCGTCCTTGCACCTAGAGAAATCCAAAAGGGTAGAGGGGTGGGTGCCTTGAAGGGCCGGGTGGATCAGGGGCCCTCACGGGCCATGGCCTGTGACAGTGGCGGAACAGGGACTGCCTGCGGCTGTGGTGACTCAGGGGCTGCCTGCGGCAGTGGTAGATCAGGGGCTGCCAGGATAGCCTCCCCAAAAAATCACCTTGGGGAGTTCTCCCTCCACTGCAGACCATGGAACTTGAAGCGCAAGCCCAGGAAGGCGCTCCTGCAGCGTGAACTCAGGGGATCTGGACTCGGATACAGTTCCCCTGGCCATGATTCAAAAACTGGATGGGGGATTGGCTCTACGGGCCATGATTTGGAAACAGGATTCAGGGACAGCTCCTCTGGCCATAATTCTGGAAATGGGCCTAGAGGCTGTAGAAAGGAATCCGCAGGGAATGGAATCAGCCCCCCTGG
>JAUMHP010000057.1:760288-776804 GCA_032361065.1 Enteromius trimaculatus
AATCAATCAATCAATCAATCAATCAATCAATCAATCAATCAATCAATCAATCAATCAATTAAAATCTGAATCTGTCTAAAATCCAGTCTGTTTTTGGTCTTTGGACTTTACAGTTGAGGTCAAAAGTTTACATACGTTTTCAGAATCTGCAAAAGTTCATTTAAAGTGGGATCATACAAAACACACGTTTCTGATTATTTACTACTGACCTGAATAAGATATTTCACATAAAAGATGTTTACATATTGTCCACGAGAGAAAATAATTAGAAAATTTAAAACAAAACAAAAAAATATATATAACCCAGTTCAAAAGTTTACACACCCTTGATTCTTAATACTGAGTTGTTACCTGAATGATCCACAGGTGTGTGTTTTTTTTGTTCAGTGATAGTTGTTCATGAGTCTCTTGTTTGTCCTGAACAGTTAAACTGCCTGCTGTTCTTCAGAAAATTCTTCAGGTGCCACAAATTCTTTAGTTCTCCAACATTTTTGTGTATTTGAACACTCTCCAACAATGACTGTATGATTTTGAGATGCATGTTTTCACACCGAGGACAACTGAGAGACTCACTGATGGCGTGGAAGGGGAAAAAAATGCATTAAGAGTCAGGGGGTGAACACTTTTGATCAGAGTAGAGATCTTCTCATTATGCCTATATAATATTTTTTTTTCATTCAGTACTGCCCTTAGAAGGCTACAGAAGATAGTTACATGTTTGCCAGTCGACAAAATAGGTTACATATCTGATCTTCAAATTTAAATTTTCAAAGACTTTTGACCTCAGCTGTACATTTTTGTACAAATCTTGTCAGATTTTAGGAGTGCGCTAACATGTCAGTAAACAGACATGGGCTAAAAAAACTAAACTCCAAATTGAGTTTAATAGGCTCTTGAATGCAAGTCAGCCACTAACAACAGCATAATAAATACAGCATTCCCAGAAGAAACAATGGATTAAAACCATCTCTCCGGAAAAAAAGAAAAAGATCAATATCCTTGAAAGGCAACCCTCAATGTTTAAATGCTGAAAATGAAAACCACGTTGTTTAACTGCCAATAATGAAATCCAAGACGAGAATTGAGCACGGCCTGACTTTGATATGCTCCTAACTGCATTTCTTTATCTTCATTAAGAGGCTGACATTCACAGCAGCTTAAAGACAAACTGTTTGTCTCTGCCTTATTATGGCGACTAACTACAAACTGTCATTTGGCATCGGCGGAGTGGTCTACACTCAATGCTTATCACATGTCATCTCTGCGTGGCAGCACAGAAATTACGCTCCTCTCATGTTTCTTTTGTGCTCTCGACATCGTCTTTGTCTTACACAATTAAGGTGTTACACGGTAGAATAATTTAAATTGCCGGCACTAAAATGGAGACGGAGGCTCTTTTTAAAAATAGCAGAATTTGTTTACTGATTGTATGCAGCTATTGACTTTCCCATTACTGGAGAAGAGCTCTGATTAGTGGATGTGCCGTTTGCCGCGGGAGCAGGAGGCGGAGGGGACAGGGTTACAATAGCGAGCGCTTATTCTCATTGTTTAGTGGATCTCTTTGGTCGGCATTACCGCTGGACACGGGAATAAAGGTGTCACGGCAACCTGGGGCCATTTTCTGACAGATGCTCAACGGCCCTGGTGAGGCGAGACAGACTGCGTCAGTCTTACCTTTGGAAACTCTCTGAAAAGGCTCTTGAAGATTTTCATATTTTACACGGTGTTATGCGTCTCGTGTTGGCTTCAGACTGCAGGTGAAAGCCATTATTCTAGAGCTGTGTGTAATGTGGATGTCTGTCAGGAAGTGATTGTTTTCTTTGGGCATATCCATGTGCAGATGTGCAGTCCTGAGGATGAAAGCCAGTCTATATGTAGTAATGAGTACATATGTGAAGCATTTCTGGAGGTTAACCTACTTTTCTTTTGACACTATGTGGTCCCTGACAACAAACCACCTAAATAACAATACATTTACATTGTCTGAGAGGAAAACGGTTTTCTAGTGTAATAGGAGAATCATCGTGTGCAAGTGCACTTGGAGGTTTGCAGAATGCAAGAAAACTTCTTTTTCCACTGCACAGTACAAAATGTTGATGGTTAAATGTTTAGCCCAAAATTTGAGTTTGTCCATATTTGACCCAAAGTTGGGTTGAAACAAGCCAGTATTTTTTAGAGTGCATGAAGTGGTCATTACATGACTGAGTTAAGCCAGGTCTGTGGCGACTCTGCGAATCCCTCAATTAGTGTTACAGAAGCTACTTTACAACTGTAGCATGTCAAACAGTTGTTAGCAACACCAGCAAGTTCAGGCTGTTTTCCAGGCATTACAGGTTTATGCAAAAGTTTTGGAACCTCTTGCTGGATTTGTGAAAATGTGAATAATTGTAACAAATAAGAGAGCTAGTTTGTCCCGAATAAGATACATAAAATGTTGACATATAGTCCACACAAACACCCCCCCAACACAAAAAAAAACAACAGAAATACTCCCTTCAAAAGTTTACATACCCTTGAATCTTACTACGTTTAATTTCCTGAATGATCCACAACTGTTTTTGTTTTTGAGTCCTTTGTTAGTTCTGAACAGTTTAATTGAGCACTGTTCTTCAGAAAAATCCTCCAAGTCATACAGACTCTTCAGTTTTCCAGCATCTTTTACACATTTGAAGTCTTTCCAACAGTGACTGTATGATTTTGAGATGCATCTTTTCACATTGAGGACAGTTTAGGGACTCAAACAACACTATTAAAAAAGGTTCAAACATGCACAGATGATCTTAAAGGAAACATGATGCATTAAGATAAAGGGGGTGAAAACTTTTGAACATATTAAGCACATATTAATGCCTTATTATACATGACCTTATTTTAGATCACTTGAACAACAACCTTAAAAAATACCTTAATAACCTTTAATAAACAGCAAATTAGGAGTTTAACCATATTATGTTGTGTTGTTATTGTAGTGCTTATGATAATTTGTATACTTAGCATTAAAAGAAGACACACATTACATGTGTTATTTTAATGAAGTGTCTGAATAAGCTGATTCACCAAAATGAATCAGCTTTATTTGAGAGGGTGGACATTTTAGCAAAGATATTTGATTGCCACTGAGCTGCGTATGCCAACAATATCACCCAAAATAGAGATGTAGCATCTTGTCACGCTACATTGCTAAACAAAAAAAGAGACCACGGGTCTGACCATTTCTGCTGGCATTAGTATCTATCATGTAGACACTGTATTATTTGGCAAAGCCTAACCATGTTAATGGCACTGCATTGATACATTGGAGTGGTGGTTATAATTCAGTCACACTCTGGTGATGTATTGATGCTGCCTCTCTCCGGTTAAACAGACTGCATTTGCTTTTTATGATATTCAAGTAGTTTTCAGATGCAGCCTCAGGTTAAATTACTAAACCAGATTTTTCACTGCTGTGCTGTACTCTACTGTACCATATTTCCAGCACTGCAGATCAGTCTTAGTGGTCATACTATAGAGATTCAAAACATTTTATATTATGTTATGCATGTTGCACCTGACAATTTTTTAATGCTATGGCCAGCACACCTCGATGAAAAAATGTGGTACCATTTAATTTATGGTCTCTTAACTAGTTGCTTATTAGTATGCATATTACTAAAATATTTGCTATTTATTAGTAGTATTTAACAACCTTATACTACTGTACATCCCTGATCCTACCCAATACCTAAACTTAACAACTACCGCGCTGACTATTAATTAGGAATTTATTGAGGGAAACGTTCAATTTAATTGTAAATAAGTGTTCCCTATGTCATAGTGTTACTTAAACTCTAAAATCATTTAAATCCATTGATTATATATATATATATATATATATATATATATATATGTGTGTGTGTGTGTGTGTGTGTGTGTATATGCATATTTTATTTTTGTAAGTGTGCTTGTCAAATATCCTTATATAATTGACTATAATTAACTTCACAAACCACAAATCCCTTTCGAGCTTCCATTAAGACTATATGCTGAATCAAATATCTGTGTAGCTGTTAGAGGGTGGATCATGAAGACTTTAATTTAGGTGAATATGTGTGCATATGTATGGTGTCCAGTATTTTTTGTATGAAACAGGACACATACGGCTGATGTACTGTGACCAGCGGGAGGGGAACTGTACATTAATATTGGTTTTGTTTGCTGGCCATGTGTAATTCAGTGAAGCAGGTTTTTATGTGATTTATTACTCCATCACTTGGACAATCCACAAAATGTTGCACAGTGCCGTGTGCTAAGGCATGCATTTTAGGATTGCTTATACTCAGTAGTTCAAATTGGTGTGTATGAGCAACTTCTTTTCTAAGTGAAAGGAGTTACAGTTTTTTCCTGGAAGCATAGACTTATACTGAAGAAGGGCCTCATATCTATACACCAGAGACTTGCCTTTGAAAATACGTAAAGCATCCCGTCTATAGGGTTTGTCTTTACTTGGGTTGCATATTAAAAAGATTAAATGCTCCCAGAGTTCATTGCGATATTGCTGTATTTATGGCTCCTTGTATGTTTAACCATATCCAGCTCCGTTTTTATCTTTGTCATAAACAAAGCCTGTGAATAGAACTGGAAAACCAGCCCATAAAACAGACACTTTTCTTTTATGAATTTACGGCTCACTGTTTTCACTCGCCATTGTTTTCCTTGAACAGATTCCACTGAGTATAAATGGTTCCTCCACCACTTAACCATTAACAATTTCTGTCTTTGTTTTGTAATTATAGAAATGTTTTATCCCGTGTCAGCAGGGACATGTTTCAACATCCAGGGCTCTTCTTTTTATCTCCTGATTATATGGTAGTGGGAACACGCTTTTTCTTGCATCGAGATGAAAGTTTGCCAAATGCGTTGAGTGTTCAACATAAAACAGTGCTGTGGCACAAATACCTGCCAGAAATCGTGCGAACATGCTGCTTTTCATGGTTTCATATGAAAGGTAATGCAGTCATTCAGACCTTACGGCAAACCGGAAAAATAATTTGGATTGATTACAGGATTAGCGTAGAAAACTGCTGTTAACGAGCGTGCTTGGGTTTAGTTCTGTGTTACTAGGTCACCCTTGTTCTGTGAAAAGTCGATGTTGCGATGCGATGTTGGAAAGACTAGTCGACATTATCACAACATTGACAATAAAAAATTGTTGATGGATTGTTTGACCTCATATGAGCTTGTGTATGGTGCTGCAGTGACACCGTTTGAACCAGTGTCTAAGACTGAACTTCCAAAAATATCATTAAATTTAACTCAATATGTTAACGAATTGCAAAAGCTGAATAATCAACCAATTTAAGTTATCAAGCTAATAATAGTTAGACTATTAGTATCAAAATAATTGTTATTTCAGTGCAAAAATCTAGTCGAATTCTGAGCCGTCTACCACTTGCATCATGCGTATTAAATTGTCATCATTTTATGTGCAAACACACTTCCTTTGCTTTTGTGTCTTCTTCAGAAAAAAAATCTATTTGCCAGGTGCACGTCTGATCTATTTGCCAGGACTGCATGTTTCGTTCAGTCCATGAAATCAGTAATTTATGTAATGATGATCAAATGATGCAAGGGTTCTGGTGTTTGGATCTCTGTGGTGATGTACAGTCACAGTAAAGTATGCCAGATTATAGTGATCTGCTGTGGAAACAGTAAAAGTATGATTATTTTTGTTGGTCATTTCCCTCATTTGCAGAATTTTGTTTGGTGAACCAGACACAATGCAAACGCCATGTTAAATAAAACAAGTCCTTCAGTAGTGCGTTCCCTCACTGTGAGTATTGGAGTCCCACAGCAACTCTCCCTGTAACCTCAGTAGCATGCAGTGAATGTGAATCTGATGAGGGATTTAGAAAAGTGGAGTTTATTATACCGTTGAAAACCAACGATGTCACTGTGTATCGTGTACATATTAAGCATCTGGACAAATCGGAACCCTTTTTAGATCATTTTCTGGACATAAGAGGGTGTCAGTCATTCGTTGTGTGTTGCTATGATAGTCTTGGTTGTTTCACGGGTTTAACTGCTGCTGGCTGTATGGCTGTAACCAAACAGAGAGAGTGTTTTATCAGCGAGTGATTGGAGCCAGGCAGCGGTTGGACTGGAATTGCAGGCTCTTGCTGAGACTTTTGAAGTACGAGGAAATGTTGCTCAACCTTATACCCTGCAGAATGTGCTGGGATATTTTCTGGTGCTCTAATGATTTCAAAAAGGCTGTGTAAACAGTGGATTTATTTTCACTCTGAGCCTCCAAAAACTATTAGAGAGGAGTTTGGGGATCTGAGCGCTGAAAACTGAAGCCAGCTTCACGGTAGCTAACCGATAGTCTACTTCAGCCGGGAGCATTGTGGTTTGTCTGTGAGTGTAGAAATCTTCCCATCTCATTTGCCTTAGTCTGGTACACATTATGAGTCTCTTTCCTTGCCACTCTGTTATTCTTGCTCAAGTCCCGTCTGTGGCCCAAAGCTCCCCAGAGCCATGCGTTTTCACATGGGGTGATCGCTGTTGTTGTGCTTGGCTTCTCTAAACGCACACCTTCTATAATGGCTGCTGCCACCTGCACACGACTATGAGTATCAAATGCAGCTCCGTGAAATTGCGCAGACTACTGAAGGCGACTGTTACGTTACGGAGACTTAAACTCCTGTAGAATTGCAGAAATCCCATTTTGTTTACACAGAGTTGGTATCAAGCCAAACAACGTAGAAAAAAACCAATGTGGTCGAGTCAAGCGACTTAGAATATAGTCACACCCTGAACTGAGTTTTCTGGTGCTTTACCTCAAAATCTTACGTTTCAGCATCTGGAGCTGCTGGAAGCTGACCATATTTCATATTTCATCAAAATATCTCTGGGAGATGCTCTGTGATGTGGTTCTTGTAACACATGTCCTTAGCAAGATAACATTCTGTCCACATGCAACAATAACCAGCGGCCGTCTCTTTGTTGTGGGAAGACAATCGTGTAATTTTTATCTCCCAGGGGCAGTTTAAAAAGAAGGTTAACAAGTGCATGGAGGTGATGTAATGCATGTTGTCACCCTGTAATCCAGGCTTTCACTTTTGTAGTATTGATTGCTCATCTTTCTGACCGCCTAAAAAACAGTCAGTGGGTTTTGGTGTACCACGCTGTTGAGAAATTCAAGACGTGATCAGTTGTTACTGTTACTCGTGTAAAAGTGAGCATAAGGCTGAACAAACGGATAACTCTGAGATTTAAACTTAATTCATCCTGCAAAGTTTGCGAATACACTACATGAATCCACCAAAAAAACGTGACTGTTTATCAGATTGCCAATATGGTGGTGAATTCACATGAATTCGAATGAAAATTATTTTTAGGGAGAAAAAAAGTACCTTTTTGCAACTGAACTTACTGATTATGCGTGTGTGGGAGTAACATTTATCCGCCTGTAAATGAATTGAGGTGATTTACTAAGGTTTGCGGTGGTCAGTTTACCAGTATTTGTGCTGAAAAAGCATGGCTTTGTTTGAAATATTGCAATAAATGTGTGTAGTATGAGTGTAATCTCACCATGCTGTCAGTGTCGTGTGCTATGGCTAATGGGATGGTAATGATGATAGTATGATTTCTATCATATGCAAACTTCAGAATCACTACTGTTTTATAAGCACTATAAATTCGGACATACCCTTTTTTCACATGCTGTTTATATAGTAGGAAAGTATGCCCATGTCTTAACTAAATTTGTGCATGCATCTGATTCGGCTGATTCGTGTTTGCGACCCTACACTAATTTGTACAGTTCTTAGTAGACTGGGTTCATCATTTAAGGATCATTGTCTTGTTTACGCTCCGTTATCATGCGAACTCCAGTATATTTGCGTATGTTAAGCAAATTAAATGGTACTACGGTGACACGGAGAGACACAGCGGAAACAAATCTATGAATACATGTTGTTATTTTTATTTTCTTTGCATACAAAAAGTATTTTTGCTTTGGGGTATTACGGTTGAGGCACTGATGGCAGACGGAGTATTCAAACGTTGTCTTTCATACTTTTCTGGACCTCGAGAGTGTTCATTACTTGGCAGTTAATAGGACAAGTCACAAGCCTCATTTTTTTTTTCATCCAATATATCTTAAATTGGGTTCTGAAGATGAGTGAAGCTTTTACGGGTTTGGAACGACATGGGGGTAAGTGATTAATGAAAAAATATCATTTTGGTGTGGAGAAACTTTTGTTGTTGGTGCCTGATTATCATTGGCTCTGCTTGTTTGCAATGCTCTTCGTAGATCGCGTTAATCATAATGAAAATGATCTGACTACGTCTGTGTTCTTTAATTTGTGCGTTATCAGTAGAGTAAAACGCACTCTGTTTAAAAAATCGGGTCCTTAAAAGGGTTAGTTCACCCAAAATGAAAGTTTTGTCATTAATAGTCCTTTAACATACAGGTCCACCTTAATCCTATAACCTTCGATGGGGTGTAACAGATGAAAATGCAGCATTAATTGAGTTCTTACGAGTAAATACCAATTCACCACCAATTTGACAAAAGTCAAAAATAGTTATTTGTGAAATTTATTAGCAATTTCTGAGTGGATCCTACACCAATTTTTTGTTTTCAACGTAGAACAACCCATGGCATCATGGCAGCGAGTTTTTAGGTGAACGACACAAAACGCAAGTTGCTCATTTGAAACGTTTTAGAGGTTTTCGAGAGGCCTCTTCTCAGCTCTAATTTTTCCCACAGCGTACCGACAAGCATGGAGAGCATTTGTACCATTTTTCCGCGTAAGTGCACACAAGTGCTCGAGGCACTAGACAGACACATACACCAGGTCTCGCGCCGATGTCACAGCACAGCGATTTATCAAGGAGAAATCCTCCCGATGTACAGTACACACTGCAACATTTACACACTCTGTCAGCACGATGAATTATGTGATTGCAGTCAATGAGAAAATCTACTGTATTTTGAGCGCCATTTACAGACAGGCGCGGCGAGAGAGAGCGAGCGAGAGGAGGGGGTTTCAATCCGGCGGCGCGTGTTTGCGGCCTGTGTTGAGAGACTGTCAGCGTTTAAAACGAGCATTTTGATTAGGCTCCGATTGAGGAGTCTCTCTCTGCCTTGCCTCGTCCTGGGTGATTAGACTAAAACGGTCGCTCGTCTTGACTGGAGATCGCAGCAGTTCCACATAACACGCTCCGTGATTGAAGGTCGAAATATTTTGAATTCTAATGGAGGCTGGCTGGATGAATTGCCTGAAATAGACTGTAGAATTTGCGAACAGCCTCAACCTCCCTATCCCTCCCTCCCCACCCCAAACCGCCCCGTGTCCGCTGTGAAAAGAACGGTTGGGAATGGCTGTGCTTGATGATCATAGAATTACTGGATGGTGATTCTAAACCCCTCAAAGAGGAGTTGCTATGGAGATCTCGTTCCAAACTGTGAAATGATTCCCCTCAGAAAGCCTGGAGAGCAGAGGGCTGAACACATCATTGTTCAGGTGGTGGTTGGTTAGGAAATTGCCGGTGGCTGAGCAATCACAGCGGCGGCTATAGTTAAGGATCTAAAACGGTTTGCTCTCGGAATGGTGTGGGACAACACGGATGTGCATATGATGGTTCCTTTCAATCAAGCCGCTCTCAGACGCACCGGGCCAGGGAAATGACAGACAGAGAGCTCCCCGTGAAAGACGAATGAAAACCATTATTGTCTCTCAAAGCTAATGAAATCTGGGGCCTGTCCTGATATATCTATTCTTTGACTGCATGAATCTCGGAGCCGGTTTGAAAGGTTATCTTCGCTGTCAAGTGAAACCTCTCAATGTCTCATCTCACAGCGCTCTCGGCCTCTGTAATATTATGTTAATGAAGTATTTGGGAAAAGATTTGAGAGAGCGAGAGCAAACATTTTGGCCCCGCTACAAATGAGATATGTTTAAGTCGCATGCTCGTCGTCTTGTTTATGCTCCGCCAACACGCCGAGTCTATTATATTTGTGTATGTAACCGGATTATTCGGCTGTTGTGTAGACGGAGGCGAACGGCTTCTTCTTCTGACAAGCTCGTAAAGTAGCTTTTACGGTCTTGAATGCCAGGGCAATTGCAGCGGCACATTCGTGTAGAACATCTCAACAGCGAGCCAAGGAATGCAAGTGATCTAGATGCTCTCTTCCCTTTTCACATGTGAGAACACGCACAGGAAGCGGCCTGCCGCTGAGGACTGTAATTTGAGTGAATGATGTCGATCACATGATCTCGCAGCCGTCAACAACAAAGGAGACAGTGCATGGTGGCATCAGAATCTGTCCTGAGTGTGTCGTGTGTTTTTCTGCTTAATAATGGACTTGCGTTGCATTGAATATCTATCATAGAGTGAATCCTCACTAACCAAACTATCACATTGAATCGTACGTACATAAATCACATCAGTGTAACATGAACAGTGAATTGCAGGTTTTAGACCATGCAGTACATCTTTGGAGCATCAGTAAGAATTTGTTTCAGGGTATCTTAACTAGTTGCTCATTAGCATGCATATTACTGGAATATTAGCCACTAATTAGTGGCACATATTAATGCCAAATTAGGAATTTATTGAGGGACAGGTAGTAATAAATAGCAAAATAAGTGTTACTCGTGCATCAACTATTTGCAGCCCAGACAAAAGTTGAATATCTGTTGGGGCAAAGCTACTAAAATTCTGCATATGTATTACAATTGAGCATAAATTGCAAATACTTGTGTATACATGACATTAAATGTGCAATATATAAATGACAAGATCCTATGCATCGATATTTCATAAAAAGTATACAGTTGTTTAATAAATGTAATTGGGTCTAAGACGAAACAGGGTTTAAGAATTAAAAACAATAAGTGTACTGCTTTAAATTGTTATTGAATAAATATTTAAAAGGTTTTATGTTTATTCAAGTGCATTTTTATTTATTTTTTTCTGAGCAAAAAATAAATATTTATGATTTACAGAAGTAACCCACTAAAATGCCATTTTTTTCAGACATATGTTTACAATAAAAATCTAATTTTGGCATATTAAAAGATTAATTACTTTCACACCAAATAGTATTTATTAATTTTTACTTTTTTTTTATTTGCCACTGTCTCATAGGTTTGCATGTCTATCAGTAAGACTGCTCATTTATTCTTTTATATATTTTAATATGTACAAGTCAGAATAAGCACGTTGTTGGAAATTTTACATAAATATCGTGTTACACTGAATGACAATGTAACATTATTTCAACCACATTTTGATATTTTATTCTCCAAAAACTTACGTAAAACCTTAAAAATCACATTAAAATCACTTTTTTGTAAAAAACATCTTTGACCCAATTTCAATCATTTGCACAAAATGCATTGGATTTCCCGTAAATTTCAGAAAAACACAGTGTATAATTTTCATATGAAAACAATTGCTTCTATATCTAAACGTAGACCAGTTTTGTTCCAAACTTGCTTTTAGAATTCTTTTTTTTTAATGTTCCAATTTTTTTTCTTTTTCAATGAAGTTTTTACCACAGCTGTTCAGTGAAAAAAAGCTCAGATCTCTTCACAGGCAGTTAAACAATCTTAAATGTGATTTCTTTGTGTGCCTGTGTATATGAACACTTGTATTTGCTGGTGTCGTGGTCCTACACATCTCTTTTCTCAGTGAGACTTTGGCTGTTCTGTTAAAGATGAATGCTTTTGTTGGGTCAGACAGCCCAGGCACACCTGCTAATGGCCCCTCCAAACATACAGTAACTAAAGAACAGCAGTAAAATGGTAATTGCCAGATAGACTTGACTTCTGAGACCGCTCTCTCTCTTTCCCTCCTCCAGAGCCTTTTTTTTTTTTTGCAGTATTTCTTGCGGCTGGTTGTGGCGCCGTGTCCTCATAAGTGCAGTCTTCTCAGAGAACTTTACCCAACCTGCTGTTAAAGGACTAATTGTGGAGATTTCCGTGTTTATTCAAACATCAAACAAACACTTTTATTCCCTTGGAAATGTAAATATTGGAAAAACGCAAGAGAGAGCTCAAGATGCAGAACCAAACTTTGTTATAATTTTTCGAATATAAATTCTAATTGTATTTATATCAGGTGGCCTTAACTACCATGGGCTTACATTTTAAATGAATCATTTGGTCCGATGCACTAATGATGTACATACATGTTTTACATTGTACATATATTTTTAAAAATACCAGTGTGAAGTTACATCTGTAATTATTTTTTGTAATAACACCCAACCCACCAAACCTGTCCTTAACCTTACCCGTGTCCCATTTTGCAATACAATATGAATAAGTACACTGTACATAGTAGATAAGGCCACTTAATATAAAGTGTGACCAAAAATACATTAAAACCTAAGATCTTGTAAAATGCAGGTCTGCATATTTATCATGAAATGAAGCATACGCTGTGTTCTTAGTGAATATTGTGAACAACATTTTTTGAAGGAATCCCTGCGTGAAGTGCTAAATATCGAAAGAGAGATTCCCTTGAGAAATTAAGTATATAAAAAAAAAATACAATGGTGCTTAAATGAGCAGATATATTTTCATATATTTCTGGCCATCCAGGAACGACTCGTGTCATTTTTTTTTTTCTTAAAGTTCAAGCATTAACGCAGAGAACAATAGCACATTTTCTTCCCAATCACTGCAGAACTGGGAGCTGGCAAATTGAAGCAGCAAAACAATAATTCCCTTGATTAGCCCCTTTCTGTGTGGGGTAAGTGAACTGTTTATACTGTGGAGTACCTCAGAGAGAGCAGAGCAACCAAAACAGCCTCATTAGCCGCGCAGTAATTGGATAACTTCATTTCAGCAGGACAACCAGAACACGTCACGACAGCTTTCTGCAAAGTGCAAGACTTTACCAAAGTAGCCTTCATTAAATCTTTTATTAGACACATTTGTTAGATTAAATATAGTGCGTAATAGATCGTTTTGAATGTCATAAAACATAGACTCAGAAATTCAGATCTGACTTAATACAATAAACAAATAAACTGTTGTCAAAATCATTACCAAGTTATTAAGATGAATATGCTTTTTTTTTGCTTTGTTTAAAATCTTGGAATATTAAGAAGGGATATTATGGACATATGGATTCATGCAACTTAAAAAACTTTGTTTTGTTTGATAACATAGAATCTTACTGCTGTTTAAAATGTAACGAAACTTCCATGTTTCCATTATTAGAACAAAAGCTTTGGTTATATGCAATGACTGTATAGGTTATCAAACTTCAAACACATCTTCACTTTGTAGCAGTGCCAAGATTCAGTCACCAAGCAAAGCAAAACCAATGATTTCATCAAAGACAATAAAATTAAATCTTCACTTTCTAATATTCTTTTATTCTATAGAACAACAAAAATACTTTCTAATATTCCATAATTAATTTCCATAACAAATCCATTAAATCCGTAAAAAGGCTTCGCTTTGTAACAGATGACAGACAAATGATTCCATTTTTATGACTCTATAAATGAAACTAAATTAAAGCATGCATATGTAACAGGTCCAAACCAAAGCCAAAGCTTCACTTTCTAATCATGCTTCTAGATATTAACAAAACAAAACTTGGCTTTGTAATATTCCATGATTCTACTGATTATCCAAAACATACAAACTAAAGTAGTTATCATGTAACGGTTCTTTGATTTTATATGCAAAGCTGAACAATGATTCTTTTTGGGTTTTGGAACTGGTAGGAAGTGTAGCTTTTATTTTCATACGTAGTTGGTAGATTTTATGAGTAGGTTGTGCTTGAATTTTTTGTGATTTGAGTGAATTGGGTAATAATTATCCGAGATCAAAAATCAGTTTTGTGGCATTGTTTAGGTAAGTGAATCATCAATATTGTCTAGCTCAAACTTGTTTGGCATGGTTAGAGTGACATGTAAGATAGCTGGGTATGAATAATAGTCATGACGTATTGCATGCGGGGCCTGTGCTGTCATCGGCCGGCTCCAGAGAGGTGTCAGTTAAATGCCTTCAGGCCTATTGCAAAAAACATACATGCCGATCATAACCACTCATGTCCCCCGCTCCACGACTGGGCACCAGACATCTTTGATTTATGAACGACAAAGTGTGCTTGCTTAATGAGTATAGACAGTCTTCAGCTTGCAAGCACTAATACTTGACCTCATTTTTGGTATCCATACGCATTGTTTGGGCTGTAAAAGCATAGCATGTGTGTGCTTGTATACAGTGTGTGTGTGTGTGTGTGGGGTTGTGTAAGTGTTAATGGTTTCACACAGCATGCAGGCGTTCCATGGAATTGCTAAAACTTCACAGCAGGTCATGTGACCTCTTCCAAATGTCGTGAGTGGTCAGACTCGTGATTCGTTCTGTAACGCGGGGCGTGATTGGTTCTCGTTCCGCACCAATCACTATTTAGCTTTTTGTCTGTGTGCGGCTAGCAGCCCTACCATATAATGGTTGTACTGAATCAGACCTTAAGTGTCTCAGAGATTCATTATCTAATCACTGCCAGGACGACCCTCCACAATACACCCTGATTATGATCGGAGGACCCTACACTCGCTATCTGCCTTCGCTTTCACACCAACATACATGCAGCAAACATGCAGCGCCACCGCTTGCCCTGAGTGTGAAGAGGTACCATGACTCTGTGTTTAATATCTCAAAACTCTTTTCTCAGACTCGACATTAAAAAACCCTTAAAGGTGGTAATGTAAGTTTTGACAAAAGTTCGATGAAGGTCAACGTTATTTGGAATAATTCAAGTGCCTAATGATTTGCATAATAATTATGAATGATAATTACTGCTTATTATTATGGTCTTGCAATACGCCTTTGTGAAAAAGTAGATGACTAGCAAAATAGATTATTAATTAATGTCTGTTGTTAATGTTATTGCAATGTTAAATACTCTTAATGCATTTAATTGCATAATTAAATACAATTAGTATAGTATTAATATCAAATGCATTTTTTGATTAGGAAGTTATTTCATACTTCTATCAAGTATTTAAAAGATAAGCTAAAATATACTTGTCAAATCTAAACTTTTGCAATTTGCAATTATATATCTGTAATGACGCTGCATTTTAGTTTTTTAAAATCTATAAATTTTGGATGTGATGTTGAATAACAAAAATAATATTAATCATAAAAACAAATTATTATTAAGTAGTTTACATGTGATTTAGTGTTAGCCTAAACATTAAAATAAGCGTACTGCTTTAAAATATGAAAACATATTATATATTATTTAAAAAAATTATTTAAAATGTACTTAAGTAAAACTTTTAATTTCACAGTGCACTTAAAATATTTTATTTCAAATTTAAATACACTTAAGTGGCCTTTTATTTCGTTATTTATGTCAACATTATATTCCCTACAAGTACAGCTATTTTAAAAAGTACACTATAAGTGCACATTAAATACAGTTAAGCACCCCTAGTGAAAATCAAATAAAATAAAAATACATTTATGTCTACATACTACAAAAATATTTATTTAAGTATTTATGTATTTATTCTTGAAGTTTGTTAAACTGGAACAACTAATGCACTTAATGCACTTGAGTTGTGTTTAAGTAGTGCTGAACTGAAGGTGATTGTGCTAAAGTGGAGCTATTGCAAGTATACTTTAGGTACCCTTTAAAAATCTTGCAAATGATTATTCAAAGATCATACAATCTTCATTAACAGTCACATTAAAACTAAGAAACGTGCAATGTGCAAAAGTAGTACACTAAATTAAGTTGAATAGATTTGAACTAACTATACTGTTGATCTATACTATGAAATAAGTGTATTTTAAACCCATGACGTTTGGCTGGGGACTGTTTATCCGAGAGAGTGTTTGTGAATGTTTTGACAGAGTTAGTGTGTATCAGCTCTTGCTCAGACAGCACTATACTATATCTGACACTGTAGTAATTGTACGCTTGTAAGTGTTTGTTTGCAGGTATGTGTTTCAAGGAAGTGAAGGATGTAATCTATAAGTCTGAAGGGTGAGAGGGTTTATTGGAAAGATCATCCACACACGCGCGCACGCGCGCACTGCACCGCTCAAGATGTGTGTCACAGTGCAACTACAACCAGTCAATGCCCAGCATGCACCACCCTCCCAGCATGCCTCAAATCACTGCTCTCTCATGCCGTTCCAATCTGAAAAATATATGTATTCTTTCTTCTGTTTTTTTTCTTTCTCTCGTTCCCCTCTCATCCCTAGCTCCCCTCCCCCTCCTCTCACTGGCCCATTTCTCTTCTTTTTCTGTGGAAATTGAGAATGTTGGCAGGTCAGGGGGTTTGTGCTGCAGAAATCATTAGCAGAGAGATACTAACACAGCGGCTGAACCCAGGTCAGAGCTCCACGCTAATGAAAGTCTCTCCAGCAGCAGCTTTTCATCTGAGTAAAACTCACATCACCCACAGACTGTCTGTCTATCTATCTATCTATCTATCTATCTATCTATCTATCTATCTATCTATCTATCTATCTATCTATCTATC
>JAUMHP010000057.1:784262-809082 GCA_032361065.1 Enteromius trimaculatus
TGGTGCATTTAGTTTCTTTTTAAATACATTAGTTTTGGCAAGACTTTTATAATCTTTATAATGAATGCCATTAGTCTGGAGTTATGCGTGGGATTCCGTGTACGCAGTTTTTCGTACATCTGAATTTTTTTGTGCATACACACATTTCCAGCTTTGTCTGTACGCAATGTTTAGTAATAATTCTACACAAGTCTTTGTACATGAGGCCCCAGGTTTCTGCTTAAACTCAAAACAGGCACTTTCAAAATGACATAATAAATATTTTGTGCTAAAACAGACACATTCTGGAAACACCTGAGACTTACTGTATATTACATCTTGTAAAAAGGGGCATAATATGTCACCTTTAATGGAACCAGAGACGCTTATAAAGAAATACAAGAGTGCATGCAAGGTCAAATAAAGTATGAGTCAAGAGTACACTGAGCACAGCATTTGGTCACAACTTGATTCGCCATGAAGCGAAACCAAACCAACTCCCACAGATCCTGTCATTCCCGTGCCGTCTGGGTCCAAATCAATCAATAACTCCGACACAACTCTGTGTTCTGTGTTCCAGCTCTTCTTGTTCGACGATCAAGACTGCGTTCCTAGTTTGCAAGCCAATTTGTCAACTTGCCTGAAATCACATCCTCTCGCACATCAGACGAAATCTCAAAGCAATTAACTTATTGTGTACTACTTCAATCTAAAGATACGAGATAAGATACCTGCGCCATTGTACAACAGCTGCGTTTTGCCTTTCCATTTGAGTGTGGGTGTCTTTGTGCGTTAGATTGTGGATAAGCCAGCGCAAGGTAAGCTAGGAGAGCGAGAGCCACAGATGTGGGCCTTTCTAAAGGCTCTGTCTGCCAGCCTGTGTTTACCTGACACTCAGATTGACAGCGGAGTGATTGGAAATATCCCCCACTCACTGGTGCGAGCCCCTGAGTGCAAGGAAAGTGCTTTTGTAGTCTGGCTGTAATGGCCCAAGTTTGAATTGAAGGTTGAAGGAAAACGCTGCTCTCTGGTCACTCTCAGGGAGGAGCTGACACAGAGGAAACGAAGCAGCGAACAGAGTCTTAGATCAAGAATGCAGCTGAGAGTGCAGAATGTCTCTGGGCTGTTATCTCAATGCAATCGTGCTAATCTTTTAGCGTTTATAAAAGCAACACCGCTGCCGCGAACAAACTCCAGAGACTCCTTTCTCCTTCTAGACGTGTAGGATGATCCAAAGTGATTTTTTTCCCCCTATATGATCTTGGTGAGATCAACTTCCACCCAGTTTTTTCCTGCTCATGCTCTCTGGTGAATAACAAAACAATCTGCCGAATTTGCCCCCCAGACAGTCTAATTTCCTAAGTTAATTTCCTCATTCTGCGCTGTTGAACTCCCTTGACGCACTATGAATCAGGGAGGCATAGGTACATCGGTTGTCTATCTTAGGGAAAATTAGAAATGGTATTATCCCTTTTTTGTGAGATGGTGATGCTAACAAGAATAGTGGAACACAAACTTTTCCCTATTCTTTACTCCAATTCCAAACCAGGGTAATATCACTGGTCAACTCAATCATGCCGTCACCTGTGAAGAAAAGTTCAGACTTTATGGATTTAGTTCAGATTTAAAAATAAACAAATAAAAATAAGATTGGATAAATATAGCATTAGGCTATCATTTGCTCACCAATTGATCCTGAATGGGTGCCGTCAAAGTCCAAACAACTGATAAAAATAATACAATAATCCACACCACTCCAGTACATGGAAGTCAAAAGCTGCGTGTTTGTAATACCAAATCCATTATTAATCATTTTTGTTTCTGCTCAAAATTAATTCCGTATTTATAACATTGCTATCAATAGTGAAAATTTTGTCCCTGCTGAATTAGGATTATGCATTATATTAAGCATTATGCGTTATATACTGTTTTTTTAAATGCATTAATGATACATGCTTGTTACAAACACAGCTTTTCTCCTCACAAGACGTTAACTGATGGACTGGAGTGGTGTGGATTGCTTGTGAGGTTCTGTGATGTTTTTAGGACTCTCCTTCTGACGGCAGTCATTCGCTGCAGAGGATACATTGGTGAGCCATGTAATGCTACAAATCTGTTTATATGAAGAAAAACGCATCCAAGTCTTGGATAGCTTGAGGAGGAGTACATCTTCCGTAAATGTTTGAGAGAACTTTTCCTTTAAGATAAGGGTTTAATTTAGAGTTGAGGATAGCTAGTATTTGTTTAAGTAATAAATAGGCAATGAATAACATTTTTCATATTTTTTTTTTTACATTTACATTTTACATTTTGAGCAGTGAAATCTTGCAATTGCTTGTATATTCCCAATCTTTTGCAAACAGAGTGACTACGAATATAGAATTGTCCAACCATGATTCTAAATGAGGGCCAAACACAAAGGCCAAATATCTTAATAACTCATCACAATGAGGAAAACTAAATAATATAGCTCTGATGTGCAGAACAAGTTTGGTGAGCTTCACAAAATAGAAGGGGCTATAAAAAACTATCTAATGCATTAGGAATTCCCATTACTTCCTTCAGGGCAATAATCAAGAATTTTCAATCAACAGAAAATGATACAAATCTGCCTGGAAGAGGATGCATTTATCATCCTAATGCATGGTGAGGAGGAGAGTCTAGCGAAAGACTTTGAGAGGGTTTCAAGGAGAAAAAAAAAAGTAAAAAATCAAGAAAAGAAAACACTCCAGCATATTTATTTGCCAGACTATACTGGAACTTCAAACAGGAATGGCTTCTATGGTCAAACAGATTTTTGGCAGCAAACGCTCAAGATGGGTTCAGTGCTCACATTGATAGATAAAAATTAATTAATTAATTAATTAATAAAAAACTACCCAGAGCGTACAGTGTACTGCTGCATCTTTTTATGTTGTGGGCCTATTTTTCTGAGAGAGGTCCTGGGCAAACTTTTCACACCTGCTCTTTTGTTTAGTCTGAAATATATATTGGGGCTTTTACAATCATCATAGACTCTCTGCATCCACTGGAGGAAAAATGCATGGCCGAGATCAATTCTGATGCTGGTATGGTGCATTTATATATTTATTTAGTACATGCTACAGCTGCAAATTGTTATTAAGCTATATAATGATATACATTTCAAGAAAAGTGTGGGTGATTGACAGAATAACACGGCAGCTTTACTCCTGTACACAGCTTTAGACAGCTATAGGTAGGTTTGATGTTCTAATTGATTTAAAGATCAAATATAATTAATTTTATGAAATCCAAACTAAGTCAGCTCTATGCATTTTAATATTTGTAATAACCAATGTTGTGATTATTAATCTACTTTTTTAGATGCCAAATTGTGACCGTGATTTTTTCATTTGTTATCCCTTATGCTGCTTTTTTCCATCTGCATATATAACCATCTTTGTTTCACTTTAACGTATTACAGTTTAGTATGCTGCACCAGATTTTTTTTCCGACACCATTACAAAATATCTATACTTGATTTCTGCATGTATGTTTCCATGCAGAAATGCATTTTATTTTTAGCATCTTGTATTTTCTTCTTAATGAAGAGTAGGTGAGGTTTAATATTGTGGAGTACTGTTGAAACATTTAAAATAATAATAGTAATAATAATAAACTACTAAAATATTTAAATTACAGAAGAGCATGAATCTCTGTGGCTCATCCCATCTCTGACACATCTTTAAAAATGATGCTTCTGCCTTCATTCAGACTGATCTTCAAAAATTACTGCATATCATTAATCACTACTGTTACTTGAGAAACACTCGACAGAGCTCAAGTGGCCTCTTACATTAAACCATAAACCTCTTAATTGCTGATTACAAGACATTGAAAAAATGATGCATCATCAGTTTCCCAGATCTTCTGAATGAGCAGAGTGAACTAGTATTCTCACAAAATAATATGTTAGATAAAATAAAAGCGTACTTGCTAATAAACTAAACAGCTATTGCGATAAACGCATGAAACACCAGTAAGGAAACAAACCTAGTAGTTCACCACACTGACGGAAACCGTACATCTTCACAAACAAAACTTGAGGGACAACGACACATAGGAAGCAACCCGGTCAAAATGACGGACGTCCCGTCCATCCAATCAAAAGGCGACTTCTTTAACCTACTCTCCAATGAGAGGAGAGACGAAGGGCGGGACTTCCGCTCGGTGACGCAGTTGGCGAAGTGGAAGCCCTGCCGTCAATCAAATTAGGAAAAAAAACAAACTGGACTAAAGCGAGCGCAGGCACCGATTAAAATAACCATGCTCGGAGTGTAATTAAACGCAGATATTTGTCTTCTTTAAAGAACTCACGTAATGACCGGTACGTAGCATCTGAAGAGCGTGAGAATGGTCGCTTTGAAGCTTTGTGCAGGCTATGTTTATGCTAAGCTAGGCTAATGTTAGCAGGCGGGTGAAACTGAGAGAGTTTAAGATACGCGGAAGAAAGAAATACAGAGCTTAAATCCTCCATAAAGCGACAGAACGCTTCTGTTATAACCGATGTAGCCAGAAATGCAGCGAGCGCGCCGAGTGACGGGCTCTAACGGCTGTTTTGTGTTGTTTTTGTGTGTGTTTCAGCGCCTGAAGGGCCAGTGAAAGCGGGAGTCATGGCGGACAGCGGCAGCGCTCAGGACGGCGGCGGCGCAGAGCAGGTAAACTCGATCAAATCCACTCCTCTCTTATTCTCTAATGCATGTGCTTTAGTGAAGTTTTCACTTTGTTCTGTTAAAACACTGGTACTTCCTGTGTGGCCACCCCCTTTCATGTATTAAACCCGCCCATCATCAGGACGGACAGCCCTCGCCGCTCGCCCTGCTCGCCGCCACTTGCACCGGCCTCGGTTCGCCCGCCCCCGGAGCAGAGAACGGGGCAAACTCCAACAATAATGCTGCTGCTGGAGGGGTAAGTCAGCGACTACAGACCTCACCTTTATTAGACCTTACCGTGGGCTGGGTGTGAGCCCGGGCCTGTTTACTTTGAACGGGTAGATGTTTACACCCCAAACAGACATTAATATAGGTCAAATCTCAGGTCTGGCTTATTCTAAATAAATGATGTATCCGGTTCATAATACAGCTTATTTTAAATAGGAACCATTCAGGCAGACAGGAAGACACATTTGTGTTTTAGTTGCTTATTTGTTGACGTGGCATTAAAAAGTCAAAAGATTGGATCATAAATATTGTATGTATGTGCTTTTCAGGGAATCTGTTGTAAATGTTGCCAGTCATTGGCTGGATCTGGATGACCTTTTGCTTATCTTAGTTTAAATAAATTATGTAAATTATAGTCTGGTTCATATTAAATCTTATTCTTAAAAGGAACCATTCAAATTGACAAGAAGACACATTTGTGTTTTAGTTGCTTATATGTTTACACAGACCAGCATTGAAAAGCCAAAGAATGGTTCATGATCGGCTGTAATATATATTGAGCTTGTGCACATAATGACTTTCTTTCATTTTTCGCAACACAAATTAGGATGTTATGTTTTTAATTCAAGAGGTTTCTGATCAGAAGCGTACCAAAACATTGTCAAAGTAGTCCATGTGACATTAGTGGTTCAATTAGAATTTTATAAAGAAATGAGTAGGGCTGGGTATCGTTTAAAATTTTTCCATAACAATACCTTGAGTTCGATACCAGTTTTATGAAATCAGTTTTAACAAAAATACTTATCTAAAAAAAAAACGTTTTTCTCAGCTTGTTGACATTTATATAGACTCAAAACCTCTTCTCCTGAGCCACTGCATGGAGAAAAAAAAATATATCCAACACAATGAATCAGTGCAAATTAGTTTTAATAAAGTTCAGTTTTCAGTTTACACATCTGTTATACTACCTTTATACTAGTGCATTGTTATTTATTCTTACAATATCCTTATAATTTTTCCCCCTCTTTTAAGGCATACAACATTAATGGAGTCTTTTAATTAATGGAGATTTCATTTTATTGCTGGTAAATAAAGGGGGTTTTATATTACAGTTTAAAATACTGAAGAAATACAGTTATAATATTTTTTGTAGTAACCTATTATGTAAATTTTACTGAACAATAGTAATATATTTCTGCTGCCATGTCCAAACTTTTATTTTGACGGCTTGAAGTAACCTTCGGAGCAGTTCTGGAGATGTTATTCATGTAGTCTACTTCATGCTGATGAGATTAACCCCTTTAGGTATCGAAATCAGGTACCGAACGACGAGACGTTGTGTCGCGGCAATTCAGTCGGTACCTAAAAAGTATCTAACTCGATACACAGCCCTAGAAACGAGAAAAAAAGGATACTTTTTGGCTGAAAAAAATTAAATATAAAATAACTTTATTCAATATTTTCTTTTGTCACGCATGTGTTTTTGAGGCACTTTCATGAGAGGTGATGTTCTTTTTTGCCACTGATAAGATAATAGACTTTATTTGTGTATAAATGTGTGTGTGCACATGTGCATGTATGTTTGTATTAGGGATGCAAATTATTCAGCCAAAAATAGCAAAAAGAAAAGAATGCCACATAATCAAATAGAGGCGCGCACTAATACAACAAACCTTTCTGCAGTGTGAACGTATTTAAATCTGTTGCTTTTTGCTGTTTATTGTTTTATTGTTTAAAAGGATCCCCATTAGCTGACGCCAAGACGACAGCTAGTCTTCCTGGGGTCCTAACAATACATACAAAACACAATAATTACATTCACAATCCCTTCCAAATACATCCCATATTTATACACAAAAACAATAAAGAATGCAAAGAATACCTATTGAAATAATAATATAATGAATAAATCAAAATAGTACACAACACAACCTCATTTGATGCACAAAAAAACACAGTGTTTCATTTTGTTTAGCTTAGGCCAGTAATTTTCATTTTGGTGCATCCCTAGTTTGTGTATAAAGGGTAGGCCATTACAGTTTTTAATCTAATTATTTACATGATGTGGAGATTATTTAATATAATTAAGAATAAATAAATTTGATTTAGAAATTAATTACTTAGAAATCATTTTTGGCTGAAATGTACATTTTTAATATATATATATATATATATATATATATATATATTTTATTACTATGGAAATATTCAATTTATTTAATGAGATGGCTCTAAATAAACTAAAACTGCCAGCAGGAGGTGGTAAATGTCTTAATGGTTAGTCATCGACTCATTTATTCTTTCAATTCAGTCAAATGGCTGATTCATTCAGGAGTGAAAGAACTTTTTTTTAATGATTGCTCCATTGATTCATTAGCCTTGTTTGTCTTGAAGCGGACCATCATCAGAACGATCAGTGTATAACAAAGTTTCCCAAGAGCGCTTAGAGAGCTGCTTGAACTTTTGTGTATGATCTGTATTACATTTTCACTTGTGTAATAATGCACTTATTTCTCATGTGATATTGCTTAACTATATGACAAAATATAGTTTGAAGGCACAGTTGTTCCAAATACAAATCTTTTTGAAACACAGGACGGGTTTATCCGTAGTCCATGTTTTACATCAGCCGCCATAGTAACAGCAAGAAATGAGAAGGTGTTCATTGTTGTTGGCAATGGACATTACTTTGAACATCTTGTTTTTTTGTGAACCTGTTTCCTCCCCAGAACGCAGACCTCTCAGTGCAGTTAACAGGGTCCTCTGAAAGGTGGGAGGCGGTGAAGGACGACTCGGGTGTCCTGCATCTCCCCGGCACGGGTATCGTCACATCCAACGGACAGTATGTTCTTCCTCTTCAGAGCCTCCAGGGTCTCCAGAACCAGCCCATCTTACTCACGTCAGGGACCGACGCGTCCACCGGCGCAGTGCCTAACATTCAATACCAAGTCATCCCTCAGGTGCAGACGGCCGACGGGCAGCTGGGTTTCTCTGCCTCTGGTGTCGAGGGGGCCTCGATGGCGCAGGACGCCGTAGGGCAGATCCACATACTCCCGGATGGCACCCAGACCATTAGCGTCACAGGCACAGATGTGCTCAGCAACAGTCAGAACCTCATGACCCAGTCTGGCCAAGTGCACCAGATCCCGCAGGTGTCTCTGGGAAGCTCTGCCTTCAGCACTCAGGGTCAGGTGGTCACGAACGTGCCTCTGGGTTTGCCTGGTAACATTACCTTTGTGCCCATAAACAGCGTGGATCTGGACTCTCTTGGGCTCTCGGGAGCCCAGCCGATCGCCACCGGCGTCACGGCCGACGGACAGCTGATCATGACCAATCAGAGCGTGGAGAGTTCTGAGGGCTCGGCCAAAGCAGGAGAACAGCAACAGACACTCAACTCCAGTGCAGCCACAGACATGTTTGTGCCTACTACGTCCTCGTCCTCACAGCAGCCCACCAGCACGATAGACGGCACGGGGGTGTTGACGCAGTCCGCAGCGGGAGAGCAGGGGGATGGGTCGGGCTACCTCAGTCAGGTGTCAGGAGGACAGCAGGTGATCCAGTTACAGCAGTTACCCTTGCAGACCGCTGATGGTCAGGTGTCTGCTCAGGCCCAGCAATCTCTGCAAAACGTCCAGCTCATCAACCCAGGAACATTCCTCATCCAGGCCCAGACGGTCACTCCGTCAGGACAGATACAGTGGCAGACCTTCCAGGTATGAGGGTACAAATCAGATTATTGTTTTGAAGTGCCCCTATTATAGGTAATGAAAGGTGCATATTTTGGTTTGGAAGTCCCCAACAAGAGGTTGACATGCATGCAAGGTCAAAAAACACTTTCATTATCGTAAATGCATTTATTTATTTTTTACCTTATGTGCTCAACGACTCCTAAATGATTCAGTCAATGATTAATTTTTCCAAACCCCTCCGTTGCATGACGCTAATCTGCAGTGATACAGCAATACCAGGAAACGGCAAATTTTACCGCTCTGAAAACAGCACCTAGTGGACAAGAATGAATTTGCATTTTCATTCAGACCAACATGTAAAGACCAAGAAGTGCTATCATTTCATTGAAACAGTTTGGCATTTGTTTTTAAAAATGCCAAACTCAATAACTTTATAGACTGTGCACTTTTAGATTTAAAACTTAGCAGGGTGTTTACATTCACTTAGAGCTGTGTTACACACTGCATGAAAGATCATTTTCAAAAATCCATTATACGAGCACTTTAAAGTACGTTTTCAAATTTGAGAATTAGATTTAGGTTAGATTCAGTATATTAAATTTGGCTGACGATTGGCTGACTTGCCATTGAGGAATACAAGTGATTCTTCATATAGAGGCAAATAAACCGAGGAAGTGCTTATAATTCAACATTGCTTGGATTAGTAAAAGATATATAGTGAGGAATTCAAAAGAAAGCAAAGAGGGGTTTTTTGTTGTTGTTTTTACTTTTCTCAGTTGTACTAATCTCATCATCACCTGCTTGCTGCTTCCACAAGTTTGTTGTCCAGTGTACTTAAAGAAATAGTTCATCCAAAAATGAAAATTCTGTCATCATTTACTCGCCAAGTATTACAAAATCTGTGTAAATCTCTTTGTTTCGCCGAACACAAAGAAACGAATACTACGGGAATTAACGGTGACCCAAAACAGACTGGTCACAAACTTTCTTCAAAATATATTCCTTTGTGTTCGGCAGAACAATGATGACTGAATTGTCATTTTTGGGTGAACTACTCCTGTAATACAACATTAGTCAGGAATTGCCTTCTGTGGCAGTTTTAAGTGCATGCATAACACAACATTTGTCAGCAACTATAACTAGGCTGCAATCTGCTGGAGAGTTCTCATCTGAGCTCATGTTTGGAACTAAAGCTCTCAGAGAAACTGTGTAATGATAAATTGGTCCTCAATCCCCCTGTACAAGACCTGACCTAGTTCAAGATCAAGAACTCTCTCAGCTCAGTGTACAACATCCTTTATTTACCAGCCGCAATGGATTAGCTGGACAAATGTGGTTTAATGCATAGAATTGGAGACCGTCACCGTAGTTTGTTAGGAGTGTTACTGTGTGATATTTGGTAATAATTTGTATAGCTTTTTGCTCGAACGCAGCTTAAGGCTTGTCCATCAGTAGAAAACAATATTCCAACAATAGTTTTTCTTTGTGTTGTCAGTGTAGTTATAGTGTACAAACTTCCTCATTCTCAAATAATTAGAACAAGTATTAATTATAACTGAATAGGTATCATTCATGCGAGTAATTTTGTGGAATGCAGACAGGCTCTTTAAAGTAACCCTTTTTAAATTTAAATTAAGAAAACAAGCCTGCTGTGCTTTAAAAAATGAAAAATATTTAATTTCTTTTTGTCATTCCCCTAACCTATCTGTACAGGTGCAAGGAGTTCAGAACCTCCAGAACCTTCAGCTCCAGACGGCCCCAGCTCAGCAGATAACTCTGGCCCCGGTGCAGACGCTGTCTCTGGGTCAGGGCGGTACACCTGTCAGCCTGACCTCCGGACAGATGCCTAACCTGCAGTCGGTGACGGTGAACACTGTGGGCCAGGCAGGCATTCAGTTCCAGCAGTCTGAGGACACGGACAGCACTGGAGGTACTGCAGCTGGTGTTTAAGGAAGACTGATGAACATTACTGTAGTAACTTTTACAATAGGGGAGAAAAACATGTCGATAAATGCAGGGCCCTATGTAGTTATTTTTTTTTTTTTTTGCAAATTCCTTTTATTACTGTTTTTACTCACAGTGTTTTACATTTTAATTAGTCAACAGCCCATTTTAATAGTTTAATAGTTTTTTTTTTTTTTAACAACATCAGTGGGATGGTTTTTTTTTTTCTTATTTCCCCCAGAAATGGTTCCTTGTGTTTTATTTTTTTTGTTGTTTGATGCATACAAATTCAATTAATCAAATTTAATCAGTCTCTTTTTTTATGGCAAACAAAATGTTGCACAATAGAGGCGTGCTGATTAAATTTAAATGATGTGGTATTCCTTAAATACTATTTTTATTCTACTGTACAACAGTAATATTCCTGTCACAATTTCTTTTATTTATTTTTAATTTGTAGTCTTGTAATAAGGATCTATGAGTTTGTGCATATCTGCCAATAGTTTTATTGAATAAAATCAAGGCATCATTATAAAGGTCATGTATACTGTAAACACATTTATTTACCTAAATGTTGCCAAATTCAGCGAAATTCCACATTTTTTTATGTTTGGATTGCAGATCATAGGGCCCTATATAGGTGACCATCTCAAATAAAGCAGAATCATTAAGCGTGATGCAGAAGGAATATGTGTTTAGCAGTAATGATGCAGTGCTGTTAGTGTAACGCTGATCATACTATACTCTATAGATATTCAGATTAAGGAGGAGCCTGATTCGGAGGAGTGGCCTCTGGACAGTAGCTCTACGCTGAATGCCAATGACCTCTCTCACCTTCGTGTTCGTTTAGTGGAGGAGGAGATGGAGGGGTTGAGCCAGGAGGGCAAACGTCTGCGCAGGGTCGCATGCACCTGCCCCAACTGCAAAGAGGGAGGCGGGAGGTGAGAGCACACTGCACATATCCTCACTTGGTTTTGAGACACCGTACAATTTTTGTGTTTATATTCATATGTAACACAGACACCCCACTGTGTGTGTTTGACTACATGTCTTCATCACTGGATGTGTGTGATATATTTCCATTCTGACTGTACATTTCTAATTATATGTTGTAGGGGATCTAACACGGGCAAGAAGAAACAGCATGTGTGCCATATAGCCGGCTGCGGGAAGGTATACGGGAAGACGTCTCACTTGAGAGCTCACCTGCGCTGGCACTCAGGAGAGAGACCCTTTGTCTGCACCTGGATGTTTTGTGGGAAGAGGTTCACGCGCAGTGATGAATTGCAGCGACACAGGAGAACACACACCGGTACTCCTCCTCTCACACACACACACACACATGCAGTGACTACTTCTGCTTTAAAACCTAGCCAACTGCTTACATAGGCAGCTAGTGTCTAAGGCAACATCATGACCCATATAGAGTCTGATTTGGAGCACTCAGTTTGACGTTATCATGTTGCTAAGGTAACAGTGCTGCAGATAAAAAGTGAAACAGTACTGAGTATGAATTTATAATATTGAACTTTTTAATTGAATTTTTCTTTCAATATCAGCAGTGAAAAAGAAAAGAGAAAAAAAAATATATGTATATCTAAAAATATGTGTGTGTATATACATATAATTTAAATGTCTGTAAGTAATGTATCATATGGTAAGTTGTGTGTAAAACTGGGTGCTGCCAACAAACATACACAAGATTTTGTCTTTGAAAGAGGTTAATAATTTTATTTAGCGAGGATGCATTAAATTGCAGAGCTGCAACGTTTATCTATTGATGCAAAGGCTGTTCTTTTAAACTCTGTTCATCAAATAATCCTGAAATATTAAATATCATGCTTTTCACATATATATTAAGCAGCAATAAATTACATTTGATAAAATATTCTAATTGGGGAAAAAATGTACCGTGTTAGTGTTTTTACTCTATTTTGATCAAATTAATAAAGCCTTTAACATATAAGAAAAAAACTTAAATCTTTAATTGATCTTTTGGGCTTGCAGAAGGGTTTGTAACGGCTTTTCTTTTTTTTTTTTTTCTCACTTCTGCATCAATCCTCGTTATCAGGAGAGAAGAAGTTTGTGTGCTCCGAGTGTTCGAAGCGGTTCATGCGAAGCGATCACCTGGCCAAGCACATAAAGACGCATCAAAACAAGAAGGGAGGGGGAGGAGCTGTGGTGGCCAGCGTGGGCGGAGCCATGTCCTCGGACAGCATCATCACCACAGGCGGCACCACACTCATCCTCACCAACATCCAGGCCAGCTCCATGCAGGGCCTGGCCACCGTCAGCGCCACCGTCAACACGTCAAGCTCACAGGACCAGCTGGGCACCGCTGAGATCCCTCTGCAGTTAGTGTCTGTGTCCGCCGGGGACGCGGCCGAGTGACACACCGCTGCTCGGAGACGCATCTGACAGACTCCGCCTCTTCCTGTATGACATCCTTTCATCTTCGCAACCTCGATTCCAAGCTCACACATTTACCTTGCTTTTATACCTTTGCATATTTACCCTCCTTTACGTAAATATGTACATTTACGTGAATGCATTTATACACGCGCATATATATATATATAAATATATATATATATTTTACAAATATAGAATTATTGGGGGTTTCGTTTGTCTTTTTATGGGGGAAGCATTATTTCTTGTTTTCACATACAACACTGAAATGCCTTATATTGTATTATAAGCTGTCGTGTACAAAGCTTGAGTTCTTCATGGGTGTCAAGCATCTGTTTCAGTGTGTACTTGTTGGAATGGAAATAATCGTGTCGTGTAAAGAGTGCAGCGGCTGATGTTAAAGGAGCAGCTTAGCCAAAAGCAAAATTCTCACATTATTTATTCCCCCTCTGTTACGCAATTCCGAACTTTCTTCGAGGGGAAAATTGTTTTCTTTCCATGTCTCTCGAGCTCCAGAATGCACAGAAGCTAGCCAATCATGTTGTGTGAGGAACAGACCCATCAGCTGTATAACTTTGTCAGACTTTGCATTTTATGTCACGGGCTTGGGTTGGATCTGTTCCTCTCATGTAGCGTCTTGGGTTTGAACTAGTTCTTGAGGAGCGGGGAGTAACTAATGGCAGAATTTCCATTACTGCGTCTGAGCTGTTTCTTCTTTTAATTATAGGCCGTAAGTGATATTCGTGGTGTAAGTTCTCCGTGTAAGGAGGAAGATTTGGAGAGAAGCCTGCCATTGTGCTGTTGGGGGTCATGAAGGTGTCCAATAGTGTCTTTACATGCCTCACGGAAATGCTTTGGATTTATTTTATGTAGTTTTATGTTGTGTAGGTAAACCCAGGCCTGGCAAAGGGGGGGAAAATATATGAAACAATCATGTAATTAAAAGCATTTTGCGTATCGGAATTCTCAAAACCTTCAGATCTTTCAGTATGAATTTGTTGCGAATGAAGTCTTTTTTTGAGCAAAGTGATATTTATATACATTGTAACCTGGATTTGTGGTGTCCACAACTGCTTTTTTTAAGGAAAAAAAAAAAGAAAAAGGAAAAAAAAACTCCCTTCGGCTTTACTTTTTTAAAGAACTGGTCTGTAATCAGCATCAAGAATCATTTGTATGAAATGAAGCGGTTTGTAGTTTGCCAAATTTGATAAATGGAGAGAAAAACTCTTGATTTACGTCTGGTTTGCAGCATTAATGTGCTGATCTGTGCTGTGTTTCAGGACCAAACGAGCAGCTCCGGGTGTCTGGTGTCAGTTTAGCAGCATGACGTGTCAAATCCTTCAGTAACGGTCTATTGGGATGTTAGACGAGCGAGAGTGGTCACGTGACACATGTAGGAGACGTTCACGGTGGTCCGTATGTAGGTGTTGAAGTCTTGACGCCTCATAGGAGTTTGCTAATGAAGGTTTTGTAATGAGTTCTCCAGGTTTTATTTGAACACGCTGCAGGTCATCAGGGAGGACACACTCGTTTGCTGTCAGTCCATGTACAAGTATGGCTTTGTTTCCATGTGGTACTGTACAATTATTCTCCGCTGATCTCTTTTTATTCCTTCAGCTAATCATGATGTCTCTTTATCTACCGATTTTGAGTACCGTTGCCAATTTTTTTTGTGTTTGGGGATTTTATACCTCCCGTAGCCAAGTTTGTAACGATCAGGAGTTTGATTGAAAAGGTCCAGCGGGGGTTAATGGCAGATAATGAAACACTATTTTGTTTTCTGATTTGATAAGGGGTGTTCTGTCACAGTGATCCAGAATTGCATTTTTCTTTCCCTAGTTTGTGAAGTCTCATTTGATTTTGTTCACTATAAATAGCATCTTAACATGTCACTTTTATATTTTTATTTGGTCATTTTTCCAAGAAAGCTTCGGACTATTGTACAATGCCCGCTTTTGAGGGCAGCTGTTTATTTCACACTAAAATGACTAAACATAATCCTGTGCTTGTCAGTTGTCTTTTTTTCTCAGGACTCTGAAGCGTAGTTGGATAATGGACATGTAAGAACCATACATCATAAAAAAACTCAAATCAATGAATTAAAATAATTTCTTCAGCAGGGATGCATTAAATGAATTTCAAATTACAGTAAAATAAAGTTGCATTGTTTCAATACATTTCCGTTTTAATTATCCTAGAAATATACATATTAATAAGAAATGTTTGCTGCACAGCAAATCAGCATTTACTGAAGTATGATGTGATACTGAATACAGCTTTAATCACGTTTACAGTTCAAAATATACAATAGTTTTTACTGTAGTTTAACTGGATTAAATGTTTACTACAGCTATTTATATACTCAATCTTTCTCTTACAGTTTGGATAGGCAAAAGCATATGTTCAGTACATCTACAAATTACATTAATACAGTGCACATTTTATGTATGACCTCTGTGTGTGTGAAGTCCAGTAGATGTCACTGCAGCAGCAGGATATCCAGCTGAGTCTGACCGCTTCCTGCCCTCTAAATCCAGATATATTCCTCGTCTCACGTGCGTTTAGAAGCTTCTCTGACATATTCAATGTTAAAATATGTATAAAAGAGCAGGCACGACGAGCAGCCGCCCACCCAACCCACCGTTGTACCCCCTTAAATTGCATGTGAAATATGTTGTTTATTTTTGAACTTGCTCAAGTGTGAACAAAATTCCCCTCCATGCCTTTTTTCATTTTCAATTCACAAGTACTCTTACAGCAATTTCCTCTTAGAGGGACTTATATATTAAGACCACATCACATTTCATGATCGGAGTCTGTTGTCTATTGTGAACATTAAATCCCGCTGTGTGGAAATTGATTTGGATAGTTTACTGTATTTGAAATCTTTTTTTAATATGCAAGGAAAAATGTATTTCAGATGTTGGTTACACTTTATTTTGATAGTTCACTTTACACACAATACTAGCTATAAGTAACCCTACATGTGAACTAATTCTCATTAATGTGTAACCACATGTCTCCTAGCTCTCAGAGGAGACTGTTAGGGTAGGTTTAGGGTTTGTAAAATAAGTTGACATGCTTTCTATTTTTATTTAAATGATATTTTTCATATATTGAATACATTACTGAGAAAATACCATAAAACTAAGGTAAATACATTTACAGCAAGTTAAATGGTACTGTAAATATTAATACAGTATTTTACTGTAAGTTTAATTTACAGTAAGTTACTGGCAAACGGCTGCTAGTAAGTTACTGTAATTTCTAGAGGATTTTTTTTCACTGTGTATTAACTCTTTGAGGAGTCTGTTAGGGTATGTTTAGGGTAAGTAGAATAGGTTGACACATACTTGTGAATTTTCTGATAGTCAGTTGTGGAGCCATCAAAATAAAGTGTTAGAAGAAATTACTGTAAGCAGACAGTCTACTAATACTCTAATGACTGCTAGTTGACATGTAGTTACAAAGTTACTTACTGTTAGTAGAAGGTCTGAAGTGGACTATAAAGTGTTACCTGGATGTTTTTTATAATATTACACAAGTGATGTTATTTTGAAGAATATTGGTAACTTAAACAGTTTTTTTTTTTTTTTTTTTCCTGCATTGACTTGGACAAAAAATACAGTGCAAGTCAGTGGGAAGTGAAACTGACATGATAGTCAGAAATTAAATATCCCTTTAAATAGCCTTGGCTTTATATTGTATATTTTTACTCCACATACTATCTGCATTAATATAAAATCATAAAAACAGCTTCATAATAATAGAAAAAAAAAACATGCATAAAATAGTCACCATAAGATGGCGACAGCTTGTCTTTTCATGTAAATTCTGCTTCTTAAACTGCTTTTGTCTCATCACTTATTGGTTGCGGCCAAACACAATCAAAAGTGTCCACGGAAATCTTTTATCTGTCAAATCAAAGCCAAAAAGCACACGCTCCTGAATTTGACGCAATTCGTTGCAGAGATTAAGAGAAATCTAGTCTATTAACGTTCATATGGAGCCGTCCGTTGCTTGCCACCTTTCATTTACATAATTTAATGAATTCAATTCATTGTAATGCAATACAGAGAGCACGGTGAACATGAAATGACAGTTTGAGTTAATGAAATGTGTTAACGGTATCATCATTTACTTGTATGTTAATTAGTCCAATTAATTTCCAGTGCACGGTAATCTGAATATTGTAATAGGGCTGCACGCGTCTGAAGTCAGGTGGGGAGCGGGGCATATTGAAACAAGGCCTATGAATCATCACATCCTCACCTTTCCAAACCGCTGCCGAAGCTTACCCACAATCCTCCAGTCGCCAAACTGCCCTTTATAGCAACAGATAAAAGCATCAGAGTTTTGTTTGGATGACTTCTTTCTGACCTCGTGTGATGTCCGGTTCCTCTGATAGAAGGGAAGTGATATATTCTCGCTGCGAGGAGATCGATGGAGGCTCGCTGCGGACCCCCGGCCACGCTGAGGCTCTGATAAGTGAAATCGCTCTGCTGTGGATGGGCCATTTCTGCTGGACCGCACAGATAAAACGGTCTGGATGGGGAGGGCAGCTCAGAAGAGTAGATGCAACTCTCCAGCTGCCATTGTTTTTCAGTATTGCCTATACTGTCATGTCCCTGCAACAACATATAAGACCACCAAATTTTGCAACATATAATCATTGCAGTTAATATGGTTGATTTTGTAACTAACTGCATGACATTTGCATCCCCACTAATAGCCTGCTCCATAATATAATGTAGAAACTTCATATTTTCTGTAAAACACAATACAAATAAGCTTAAACTGAATTCTAAAACAGTGGTTCACAAACTTGTTTCTGGGTGCTTTGCATGTCTCCTTTGTCTGACACACATTTCAGGTGTTGTGATGAGCAGATGAGCCGAATCAGGTGTGTTTGATTAAGGAGACTTGGGAAATGTGCAGTTCTGAAGGGTCTCCACTGATATAAAACACGGTTTTAAACTGGAGACCTTTGAAAAAATTAAATAAATAAAGTTATCAGATTATACTGACAACATAAGAATTATTATTAATGCCAACAAACCATAAACTCAACACAGCACATATTCAAAGATATAATCAGTGTACAAGAAAAAAAAATCGATGAATATATATACTGTAAAAAAAAAACAACAGCAGCTGGGAATTCGACAAAAAAATACGGCAACAACATTTTAGGTTTTACAGTTTTAAGTTAACCTTACAGTTAAATGCCTTAATTTCCTGAACTGATTATTGAGTAACAGTTATTTCAAAGAAAAAACATCAATTTCAAACAAAATTTAAAGTGCAATGCAAGGAATTCTCGGAATGTTAGTTTATGGTTTTTCCAACACAGTTTTTATGACCAATTGGTACGTATTCGTAGGAGGTGCCAAATTTGTGCTAATTTGTACGACTCGTACTAATTCGTATGATTTTGTACGATTTGTCTAAAACCCTGTGACTGGTAGGTTTAGGGGCGGGGTTAAGTTTAGGTAATTCGTACAAATTCATACGGAAAATACGCACAATTTAGACAAAATCGTACAAGGTCGTACGAATTTATGATAGTAATAGTGTTAATGTTGTAAAATCCGTCAGTTATGAAATAAATCTCTTCAAAAATTCAGATTCAGGCAACTTTGCAGAATTCAAATGAATTCAGTTCGGTCTTGGTTCAGTTCAGTTTAATAAGTGTATACAATTCATCAATCATTTACGAGTGCATTCAGCTGTTAGAAGCTCTGCAGAAGACAACAGAGTCAGCTTTCAGCTCCATTCAGATCCATGTTGATTCAGTTCAGTAACTGTTATTATCATTATACAGCTCAGTCCAGTGCAAATCAATAATATTAGGGAATATTTATTGTCTTTGAAACCTCAAGCAAACCCAGTGACAGAAATGGCATAATAGAAACATCCATAGATTGAAAGACAGGAGAATAACCCAAAAGAAAAAAATGTAAAGAAATAGTTGAAAATCCTGTCATCATTTACTTACAATCAAGCAGTTTTAAATATGTATAAATTGATTTGTTCTGCGAAGATATTTTGAAGGAAGTTTTTCCTACTATGGAAGTCCTACAGTTTGAACAAATGAATAAATGCATACATGGTATCAAAATGATGAATAATAGCTTTTTAAATTATTTATTTTGAAGTAGTAACAACAATAACGATATTTACAATTCGTAGAGCAGATAAGTGTAATAATATTAAATGTTCGTTCTTGTTCTATGGTAGTGTGGTAGTTTCTAACGTGTGGAAGAGAAAATGTATATAGAAGGGATGTAACAATGACATTTGTTCATTCAGGAGGGAAAGGTCATTTGTTTTATTTCCTCCTTTATTCCTGGTCATATTTAAACCACTTAGAGTTTACTGAATGCATTTTTCTGAAGACAAAGGGAAAAAGCATTATTCTCCATAACATAAATATAATTTAGTATATCTATTCTCTCCTGAGTAATAGTTTCTGTTAAATCAGAGGAGATATTTAAATTTACATACATATCTCATTTCAAAATCCGATGTTATAAGCTTTTCATTCATGCATCCTTGCAGTTTGCGAGTGTGTACAAGCTTCGCTGACTTCTCCCAGTGTTGAGCTCAGGAGAATCGATGCTAGCAAAATACAGTAGCTTTAAAAGTAAAAAGCAATGGAGAATTTTTAGCGGTCGCAGTTTACGGCGTGATACGTGAGGGTGAGTGTAATTTGAGGTATTCTCTTTCATCTGTGGAGCTGTCTGAGGTTTGAGATGCCAAACGGCTGTCTGTGAAGTGCTTGTCCTGGACCGGCCCTCTCACTTCGAATTAGAGTAATTGGACCCAGTCTTCCACTTTTTTTTTTATTTCAATTCATGTGCAAAATATATAAATAAGATAACTGAAGATTTAGCAGGCCGACAGAAAGCCCACACAGAAATAACATAAAGGCATTTCAGCCGCATTTGCGACACAATTTGATATTCCTGAGGGAAAGGGTTCCTGTGAAACAGGACCATAATGAGAACAGTTGGTAGAAATGGTTTATTTTATTATATTTACCTCAGGATATAGCACCTTTCAAAAAGCCTGAGGTTTCATCTCGGTCTCTCCCATTTAGTCTAACTGCTTCTCTCGCGCGCGCTCTCTCTTCCTTTCTGCCGCTTTTGAGGTGGTTAAATATGAGGCAGTAATTTCCCAAAATGGCCACTATTCAATGAGATTGAAAGAGCAACAACTTTGCGAGGAGGGTCTTAAGAATCGTTCTGAGAGCTGCATTCATGTGCCATGTGCTCTGTGTTTCATTCAGCCACTTTGTGCTATTTACGTATGTTTTTACCCATGGTGTCTCTCAGCACTGGTAAATGTGCCGTGAGAATCCCTGCCGCATGCACAGATACCAGTATGCTCTGCCATATCTAAAACCAATCGTTGAAGTCATATTACACCACACACATAGTTAATGTTATATAAGAATACATATAAGTAAGTAAACTTAAACAGCACCAGCGCACTGTAATGCATATATATGCAGAGCCTGCAAAGTGTAATCCATTACTGACTCATGACTAAATATTTGTATAAGTAACGCAATCTATTACATTATTCATTTTACATAATATAATCCAATTACTTTTAGAGTACTTTTGACCTCATTTAGCAAATTGACTTAAGAAGGATAAGCTTGTACCATCTTGATATAAAAACACTTCGACGTCAGGTGACCAAAATTCAACGTCTAATGTTGTTTTTAGGTTGTGTGAGCAAAATCCAACGTTAAGCCAATGTCAAATTGACGTCAAATACTGTCAACCCGATTTTTAACCAAAATGCAATGTCTGTCTGACGTCATGTCCAATGTCAATGTGACGTTAATATGGACGTCTGGTGCCTGGTGGGAGGGGTACTTTGAGGATCATTGTAATTGACATTCTAATAGACTGTTAAATAACCCACTGAGTGATAATTTAAATAAACAGTAATGTGTTCATGGGTAACGGATACAATGTTAAAACACCTGAAACGATTACTGCAAATGCTGTGTTTCTGAGTGCGTATAAGCAGACTATTTTAGAATTTAAAAGATGCAAAAGAGGAATTTGGCAGAATCAATTAGTTAATATCCTCTGTGCATGTGTGTGTTTTTGACCTTTAAAAAAAACAATTACATTTGTTTGCTGACAAAAACTGCCCCTGCACAATTAAGTCAGATCTATTATGTCTGTTACGATTTAGGTAAAATGCTCATATGGAATATCAATGCTTTTAGCATTGTAACCAATCACACACGTTTCTGGGGTTCAGCGCGCGCTTTCATTGACTCAATTCTGAATATGCATATGCCACCAATTTTGCAGTGTTCTTATTCCTAGTATGAATAACCATTTTATTTTTCGTACTACTAAAATAACCAGTTTAATAATGGGTAAAAAAGCTAGTTAGCTTGTTTTGTCGGTAGCCAGAATATGACATGGCATCACAAAATCTGTTAATCAGCATTAATAATCGTTATTACAATCATTATGATCAATTATGCTTCAGTTAAGTTTACTATTTGTATGAGTAGGCTCTTACATTATGCAGTTTTTGTGTAGGCTGCTGCCCACGCATGAGCTGCATTAAAGAGTGTAAATCAACATAAATGCCGTGTAAAGATAGTTTTCTTGATGTTGAAAATCATTTGATTGGTCACAGTCTGGTTGTGAGTGATTAAAGTATCTTCTAAGGAGTTGACATGAAGTAAAAACCAACACAGATACATAAAGTAATGAGAAATTGCCTTAACAAAGGTAAAATATGCCCTTGGAAATCAGTTCCAAGGGAGCCATATTGCCCATTAATGGAAAATGACCCTTGTTCGTTGGTGTTTCTTCGATTGTGCTAACACTTATACCTTGTTTCATTTCTATTCACTTGTTACAATTAAAAAAAAAAAAAAAAAACATAAGAACTTAATTCTGTATGGATGGCAAACTTGGGATGAAGCTGAATGTTATAGCACAAATTAAATTAAATTTGTGTAACACAAAACTCTTTTATTAATTTTGTACACACGTTTTTGTTCTCTAAATTAATCTATACAGATGATTATATGACATACAAAGTGATTACCAATGTGTGTGTGTTTTAGTTTCCTAGCTTTTGTTGCGTTAATACTTTTATTTTCCTCTCTACCTGGAATTAAGTAAGCTAAATCTAGCTAGCTTGAGTAGTTAGTGAGTAGATAGGTAGTTAAGGTTGGTAAAAGCTGAAACAGATCAGAATCTAACCAAAGACCTTTAATAATGACAGACACAATCATACATCCAATATATATCTATATCTATATATATATATATATATAAATAAAGTCATTTTGGCATGATGTAAAGTGTTATATTGCAAAAAGAAGTGCATTTTATTGTATTGAATATGCACTTGTAGTGTTCTTCAAATCTTAAAGCATATTTTTAGAAAGCAAGATTAGCAGATACTATATTAATGAATTAAAATCCACTTAAGTGTACTTAAAGAGAGTTCATTTTCATGACTGTTTGTTAACACACATATTTAATTACAATTCAAATGTAATTAAAGTAATTAAAAGTTTTAATTGAAAGAGATTTCATTTTTCATACTTTAGCACATTTATTTTTGATGTTTTGACTGATATCCTGCAGTATATAACATGTTATGTTCTATTAATAATTTAAACTATTTTTTGTTATGTAATGTTAAATTAAAATGTTTCAAGTATACAACTGCAATTTCAAAAAGTAACTAGTAGTGATTTAACCAAAGACGTCCTACTTAAGTGGCACAAAAAAATCATTAAGTACTATTTATGTAACAAATACTCTTTTTAACAGTATGCCAAAGTGTACTTTTTTTCTACAAGGGTTGTCGTACAGTTTAACACAGAGTTTTATGTTTGTCTTATCTGAATGTATAGTGCTCTGTTTCTTCGGATGACAGAGTCAAGACGCTTCTACAGCAGAGTTTGAGAGTTCCTTTCTCCTCTAAGTGTCTTTAGTGAGCGAGCGCTCTCTGCATTCACCGCACACGCGTGTCCTTGATCAACTGCAGAACTGGCGTATCCTGAAGCTGATCGTTTTCCGCAGGCTAGTAGACTCAGCATGGACCAACTCAATAACCTGATATTCCCCCACAGCTGAATATGGCCAATTTTGCAGTAGGTCAGTGATTTTTTTCCCTTCTTTTTTCCAAGCAGAGACAATTGTGTGACCTCCCTCTATGGTGCCAGCAGGGCTCAAGGGTGTGTGTGTGTGTGTGTGAAAGAATAGCTCATTGGATCTCTATATGGGAGTGGTTCCGAGTTAGTGTGTGTCTGTGTGTTAAGGACTTGAGTCTGAAGGTGGTGGGGAACCTCTGAATGCTGAAGCAAGGTGGGTATTATGCAAACGATGCCCCTGCAGTCCCAGAATGATTTGCTCTGGATTGTCTCTGTGTGGAAGTTGCCTGCCATTATTTGTAATCTGCATTAAACTGAGGTGTTTAGGTGGACGCAAGATTGAGAGATGCAGAATTTTAAATGGAAGGAGGGGGGAAAGAACACAAACACCCCTGGCTGCAATTGCTTGATGTGTTTTGCTCTGGTCGAGAGGTGTGTTCTATTCACAGGGTCTAATTAGGTGCTTTCTTGTTTCAAAGGAAATTACAGGTTTTGTATGTCTCGACTCTTCCAGGGAGGAAAATTTAAATAGTTTATTCTTTGTCATCATTGTTTAAGAGTTGTTTAAGCGATACTTTGCCACCATCTTATGTCTTTGTTTTAAAGAGTGTGTGCTGTTTGTAGTGTTTGCATATACATTCGGACATATGCTGTCAGAACCAGATTATCTTCTGTTGCTATATTACCATTTTCATTAAGGCAAGCATCAGTATTACTCTTGCTCACACTGAAGCGATTGGAACAAACCGCTTAAACCTCATTGTTGTGTAACTGTTTGTGTTATAATAGGATATTCATAGTCTGTCTGGCAAATCAAAAAGTAAAAGCTAAAAAATCCAGAGGCTAACAATTGTACATTGCAACTGCATGACCTAGGGATGGGTGATAAAACGATAAGGATATGCATCGCAATAGGCGTGTGATTGATATCAATAAAACGCGTTAGATAAAACGTTCTATAATTTTTATTCTTCGTCGGTTGCGAAGCTAGTCTGGTTGCATTAACAAAGGCACTCGCTCTTTGGTAACCTAGCAACTTAGGGAGTGATGCGCTAACAGCCAATCATGTAACAGTACCACGTTTGGTTGCGCCATATCGTTGTCTTGCGCTGGTCTGCTGGATTCCTCTTCATAAGCAGAAAATGAGTGCCGCAGCGAGAGAGAAAAATTGTAAATAAATGAGGAAACGTCAGTTCACCAATATGCCAGTTTTTAGGATATTACTATAGTCAGACCAATGTCGTCTGCAAATTATGCAAGACCGTCATCCCCACTAAGACTGGTGATACCACGAACTTGATGTACCACCTTAGCCGTGCTCACCCTTTGGAGCACAGCCGTATTCAACCAACAACATCTGTAGCTGCAGCACCGCACAAGCAGCAGACCACCGTGGAGAGGTATTTTTATGATCCATATTTTAAATGGGTCATAAAAATATCCATATCGACCGATATGAAACACTGATATCGCGATACTGTTTTCAGCCATATCGCCCAGCCCTAGCATGACCATGCTCTGACAATTAATGAAAACTCACTCGTAACTTTCTAGCAACATTAAAGTAGCTTGTTAAAACACTCAGGGGGTGTTTCTTGTACAGTGACATAATTTGCTGATTAAGTACCAGAATTCATATGATATTTTCTAAATCGTGTGTATTTTACAAGCAGGGGCGTAGCACCAAATTCTGGGCCCTATGCACAAGCAGTGGCCATGGGCCCCCGTAAGCTCGAGGTTCACAA
>JAUMHP010000057.1:817249-840138 GCA_032361065.1 Enteromius trimaculatus
AAGAAAGGAAGCCTATGGAAGCCCGTTTCTGCGACCCGAATAATAATAAAAAAATAAATAATAGTAATAATTAAGACAAAAGGTTTTAAAATAACTTTTTCATCTCACAATTCTGACTTTTTATGTGAGATATAAACTTACACTTATAGTATATTTAACTTGCAATTGTGAGTTATTAATTAAAAATTCTGAGGTGAAAAAGTCACCTTTACCTTTTTATTATTATTATTTTATTCAGTGGCAGAAAGAGGCTTCCATGCATGTCTTAATTGGTACAATAAGTTACAAATGGTAACACAATTTTAATTTTTTGGATTACAGTAAGTATTCCTTTAATTAGCTATCGTTTATTTCATTTTTTCCCTGCTTCTCGTCACTGATTTACTTTTGAGGGTTATGAAGCTATTAGGTGCCTGAAATGGCTCATGCATTTTTTATAAGGCATCATTTGTATTCCTGGCATGATCTGTCATCGCCAAGGTGACACTATTGAAATCTCCGTCAGCCAATCAGAAGCGCTGTCATCGCTGCTCAGAGGTCAGGAGAGGTCACTGAATGAGCAGAGTGAGCGCTGTAATTGAACTGAAGCACATCCGTCTCAGGATCAATGAAACACTCTGTGATTTCAGCGTCTGACTGAACACGGTGGATTTACTGATTGATTCAGCCACTGTTTTGAATGAAGTCATCTGAAGCGGATTTGTGTTTCGTGTGTGTTTTTCCTCAGATTGTGGGTTGAATGTTCATAAGCAGTGCTCAAAGATGGTGCCCAACGACTGCAAGCCGGACCTGAAGCACGTGAAGAAGGTTTACAGCTGTGATCTCACCACGCTCGTCAAGGCTCATAACTCGAAACGACCCATGGTGGTGGACATGTGCATACGAGAGATCGAATCACGAGGTGACCAGCTCTCTGAAGATAGAACACCTCTGGCCTGGACTGATGGCCAATCAGAAGTGTTTTATATTGTTTACTTTTGTTTTTTTTGTTTTTTTACATGGTCAGTCACATATTGCACTTCTCTAAAAACTGCTCACTAATACTGATAGACATTATTATGGCCAGGAGCTTATTATATATATATATATAATATATGTGTGTGTAAACAACAGTTCTGATTTTGTAGCTTATATTATTTTATAAATATATTATGTTGAGTTTTTTGTTTTTGATTTTCACAACATGGTCAATAATATATAGCTTTGTATTTTTTTTGTAACAAAAACTGCTTTTTAATGCTAATATTAACACATCTTCCACCATCTCGTCTCAGGTTTGAAGTCAGAGGGTCTCTATCGAGTCTCTGGATTCAGTGACTTAATTGAAGATGTGAAGTTATCGTTTGACAGAGGTGAGTGGCGTTTTGTCTGATTGTGTTTGGTACTGATCTGTCACAACCCCCACATTCCTACACACACACACACACACACACACACATCTGTGTGTGTAATCTGATGAATCCCATACACATGCTCGCCGCTGCTTTTTTAGGTCACTCTTTGTCTTGCGTATAGAGCTGTGGGTTTATGTAATGTGAAATACTCAGAGCTGCTTAAATGTTAAAGTGGCACATTTGTAGGAGGATTTGCGCCCATCTGTTGGTATTGAGATGCATTACTATTTCATAATGACTCGTTCCATATATGAGGATGAGGAATCTCATAATGACAGTTATGTGTTTATTTTAGATTTAATCCATCTGGGTTTTTATATCATTTTTTGAACTATTACATTTTTGCATATGGTCAGTTGAAATTAAATCCTAGATACAGTAAAATGAAATATAAATATTAGGTGAAAAATACAATTGAAGTTGTAGTACTAAAATTACTGAAACAAATCAGTATATTAGAATTATTTCTGAATGATCATGTGACACAAGATAAAAGATGCTTGAGAAGAGATTATAAACGCTGAAAATTAATCTAATCATTAAAGGAATAAATAGTTATGAAGCCTGGAACACAGAAGCAGTTATATTACATAATAGCATGCAGCATCACAGTACAGAAGCTCTCAGACGCTCCGAATGAGGTAAAGTTAGCTGAATGTCTTCATGCTCGATCCCTGGAGCTGTCAGAGCTCCCAGCAGCAGAGGACAGACTCTCCCTGGAGCTGAGGGTGAATGTGTTTCTGTGTTTGACTGTGTTCAGATGGAGAGAGAGCAGACATCTCCGTCAACGTCTATGAAGACATCAACGTCATCACAGGTGCTCTTAAACTCTACTTCAGGGACCTGCCGATCCCCGTCATCACGTATGACGCTTATCCACGCTTCATCGAGGCTGCCAGTGAGTCACATGCTCCACTTTTCTCTTAGACAGCGTGCCTGACACTTCAATCCGGCTCACTGCCCATGTTTCATCTCCTTTCATAGAATAAAAAAAGGCTGTATTCTTCCGAAGTAAGAGATGTTTGCTGTGGTGTGCGCACAGAGCAGCATGAATCATATGCATCTATATCATATGCATGCTGGCATGGCAAAGCTCTGATGCTTTTTGCGTTTTGATAAACGTGTAAAGTCATTCATTTATGAGCCAATGCCAGAATTGTTTTTGGATATGTAACATACGGTTTTCACATTTGTTTGAAGTTTGTTCTTTATACATAATCACGTCAGAGATTTAAACTTCTAAGTCTAAGTTTGTTACGAGGGTTAAAGAAAACGAACAGAAAATAAAGCAGCTCATGTACAGTAATATCCAGTATTGATATCTAGGAGTTTAGCTGCCTGCAGGTGTGTGTGGAGACAGGTGAGAGTTTTGACCTGGTTGTGTGTTTGTTTGTTTGGTTCAGAGCTGACAGACCCAGATGAGCGTTTAGAAGCTCTGCATGAAGCTCTGAAGCAGATGCCTCTCGCTCACTGCGAAACACTGCGATATCTCATGGCACATTTAAAGAGGTGAGGGACACAGCAATATCAGAGCTCCTGTAACAACATTCAACTAAATTCTAACAAATATATATATATATATATCACTTAGTTAAAGCTGGTTTACCTTTTCTTGTTTTAACTCTTTCCCCGCCAGCATTTTTGATGATTTTCACCTAAATTTGATGGCCTGTAGAATATTTTCTGCTATGCATATATGAACACATTAAATCTCAAAATAAAGTACCCAGCCTCTGCTTTCAAACTGTTTTTTATTTTTTTATTCTATCTTTATATTTTCCTTTTTTATCACTTGAATGCAGATAGGTTTCCTCAGAAATGCAACATTTTTGGAAAAAAACTGAAAAATGCATTTTTATCAAAGTAATGCATTTTTAAGCAAAATACATTCACATCATATGCAAATTCAGACACACACACAGAGTACTGTGTAAAAGTCTCAGGCCACTAGTATTTTCACCTACAAAAAATGGTGTTTAAGTCAGTTATTTCTATCTTTTGCGGTAGCGTGTCAGTTGGAAATATCAGTTTAGGTTTCCAAACATTATTTTTGTCATTAATTGTAATAACGCAGTGAGATTATTGTCTGACAGCAGCCAGTGCTCCACACAGAGATCTGATCTGATCATCATCAGTCTGTCTGGAGTCACATGAAGAAACAGAACAAACTGAGACAGACTCAATCCTGAAGAACTGTGCCAACGTCTCCAAGATGAAGAAAAAAAACCTACCTGGAAAGCTCCAGTACTGTTCAAGATTTTAGGCACTCGTGTAAAAATGCTGTACAATGAGGACGCTTTCAAAAATAAAGCCAATAGATTTAATTCATAATTTAACTTCTATTCACTAAATCAAATAAATATTTGGAATTACAGATTTTGATAACAGCTTCTGCCCAGAGTTTCTCAGGTAGCTTTGCAGGTAGGTTTTTTTCTTCATCTCAGAGACGTTGGCACAGTTCTTCTGGATTGGCTGCTGTCAGACAATAATCTCACTGCATTATTACAATTAATGACAAAAATAATGTTTTAGAAAAGTAAACTAATATTTCCATCTGACACGCTAAAGATAGAAATAACCCACTTCAAACTATTTCTTGTTGGTGAAAATACTAGTGACCTTAGAGTTTTGCACAGTACTGTATATATATATATATATATATAAGTAGGTGAATGCTGTGCTTGGTCCGGTGCTGCTGATGATTGTGTCCCTCGTCCTCCTTTGGGCAGATTGTGGTGTCAGGTGCTCCATTAAGTTCCCAAATGTCCCTGGGTCAAACAGTAGCAAGTCGTCTGCTGAAAGACAGAGCGAGTAAGTACATCACACACAGCATAGTTCTTGTCCAACTGGCGTCGTAGGTCGGCTTTTATGAGGGAGTGATCGATTGGCTGTGCTGATGATTCCCAGGTGCTCCTGATGTGTAACCAGGGCGACGCTGATTAGTCCTGCCACAATATATATATATATATATATATATATATATACACCCTCTCACCTCTGTAATAAACATGTTAGTCCTGTCTGAAATCAACACAGTCTCACTTCAACTTGACACATTTTGACGCTTGGTCAGGACCTTTTCGCTGTGTTTTTCGATCCTCAAGGTACCCCTTTTCAGGCACATTTGGACGTGAGGGTTTCGGCAATCGAATAGCCAATGACAGCTAACAATGATGTAAGGACGCAAGGAAGCGCATTTTTTAAAAATCGTTAGGAAGTACATGGAAGACAGCGACCACATCTATTCTTCTCACAAATCGATCGGTTTGAATCAAAAGACTTGGAATATTAATGTCTTTCAAATAAATGATGATGGTGGTTGTATCTGCTGCTATATCTTGTGTTTTATTCACAGATGGTAGGTTTAGGGGCAGGGTTTGGGTTACGTGCTCATAAATGTGTAAATAATATAATTTAAAATAACTGTTTTGACTGTTTACATTGAAAAATCACGCCCCTACATATATGAAATAATGCTACTGTTTTTACCCAATATATCTTTTAATTATTACGATAAAATATATATATATATATATATATATATATTGCGCCAGCATATTGACTCTAAGGGTTTCCTATTTAAAACAACAGAGGACCTCTCACGTCGAAATGTGCCTGAAAAGGGGGGAGTGAGACTGTGATGCCGAAATGTTACATGAAGATCACGGACGACAGGTGATAAGAATCGAAGCTCACACGCACAGTAGTTCAGAAAACTAGTCCCGTCCGAGTAGGGCTACAGCGCAACTCGGCTAGGTATACATCCGCGCTAAAAGTCATCATAGCTTGCGTAGTATAGACCCAGCTCCCAACACAACTTTGTGAATAGATTAACGCCGATATTACTTACAAATATTTTATCTTACAATGCCTAACTATTCTTCAGTATTTTTCCCACTTCAAACTATTTTTTGTTGGTGATATTGTTTTTATCTCGCGAGAAGACTCTCACGTTAACGCAGCACGTTAATTACGATAACGGCCCACCACTAGTGTAAATATATATTATTTATGATATTATTTATAAACATGAATAATTTATAAAAAATATTTTTTTTTAAGAAAATCGAAGGGGATGTTATTTTATATCACATGACCTTTTATATCTTCACTTATATTTTATACTATTTTATACGATATTTTACTAGAATTAAGTATCAAAAAAAAATATCAAAAATGTCTTATTCAGAAATGAAAGCATGTTTATTACAGAAGAGGTCTATTTAAGTCAATGTATTGTGTGTATGAATTGCATTTTTAATGTTTTTAGTTTAGCGATGAATTAACGGATGCAGACAAAAAGTGCATCATGACACCGAATCAATCAGCAGCACTTGCTTGTAATAAATATCACAAAAAAAAACAATAATTTCATTTTCCTTTTTTAACCACGTTATGTTAAATGTTTGGGGTTGAATGTTCTAAAGTTGAAGGTCAGTAGCAAAATGGCTAATTACACCCTTGTGTACTCAGTAATTTTTCCTCATTAAAGGTTTTCCGTACAAAGAAACGAATGCTGCTTTGGAGGAATGACGAACAGTGAGATGAAGACTTTGTGAAATATGCATTCTGTGGCGTCAGTGTCTGACAGCATGTTTGCATCAGTGTCTCTCTTGTGCAGTTATGCTGATGTTGAGCTCACTCGGCTTGAAATCTCCATTGTGTACGTGTGAGAATGCATTGCTCAGTTGGTGACAGAGCCTGTGTGTGTGTTTATATGGAAAAATAAGCGCAGCTCTAAGATGAAGCTGTTTCCCGGAGGAGCAGCATCACCTGTCAAAGATGATCACAATACCCAGGAGAGCAGCGAACACACAGACACACTGTCATCATACAATTACACCACCTATTACAACGCCACAGCTGCACCCCCCCCACACACACACACACTTAAATGTGGCTGCTGCGATTTTGTTCTCATACTCTTCTGTCTTACTCCTCCTCTGTCCTTTTGTGAATAGAAAAATATTTGAAGGATCTTCACAGGCTTTCAGGTGCCATCATCTCTCTGAAGGTGTCAATCATTATGTGGTTTAGTTTTCTTTTCATCCTTTTGCCATTGAGACATCGAGCATGCTTGGAATGGTATTCCACTTAGATTTATCTTTTATTAAAACAGTATGCATACTGAATACGAGTATGTATACTGTGCTTATCCATACTTTTCATTAAGGTTGTACACTTTGGGATACTTTAAAAATAGCATTTATTACATTTTATATATTTATTTATTATTTATGCAAATGTATTCATGGAATGTACTGAATGTATTATTTTCAGACTTACATGTTAATTACACCTTATTGAAAATGTATAATAGTTTATATTTAGATTGTAATTATAGAGTATATATAGAGTTTAATATTTTGATCCACTTTGACAGAATTAATAACAACTAACATCTTACATATGTCATTGAATAATTACTTAAATATGCTTATAGGATTTACAATAAACTAAAATAGACTTTAATGTCATTTTTACTGAAATTTGCATGTATTGAGAAATATTTTCAATTACACATTTTTATGGTCCATGTGCAATCTTGTAATCTGTAGTGGATTGCATTTATTTTAAATGCAATATTAGAGAACGCAACATAGCTTTGCAACATAGTATCTTAGACAACATCTTGATGAGAGTACTTCTTTTACAACTTTTGCATTTTGGATTGTTTGCCAGCACTAGTTATTATATGAAAATTGTATGTGTGAATTACTTACAAAAGTTTTATCAGTATGTATTCAGTATTTTTCATTGCTATTATTACGTTTAAAAAATAAATAATAACGATATACATTTCACAGACTCAGTCTATGGTGTTACATAATTCCTGTCTCAAATCAATATTTAATTTGGACTATGAAAAGTAAAACAAAAACAAAAACACATAATTTGATTAAAATGACCATAATTGTTTGATGATGCTAACACTTACTGAACAAAGTGAGTTCATGTGCCAAATATAAAAGCTTGCATGCTGTGCACTGCAAATTATTTTTAAATAGTGTAGGTTTTATAATAAGTGGTGTGTTCTGCAGTATGCAGTACACTAGAGTGGAAGTGTGTTCGAAATGATGAAATAATGGTCGCCAGGGCATGCTCTCACCTATAGCTGTGTATTTATTTTCATTTCACATGTGGTAAACAAGTATAATTAATGTTGTCATGATTAGCCTGATTGACTCAGAACTGGACAATCAGTGTGTACTTCAGATCTGAGTCGCCACAGTATGTTGAGGTCTGACACATTAAATCTAATTATTTAGTGTTGACCTAAACACCAGTAATGAATGTAAATCCACCGGATTGCATAACAAATAACTAAACAGACAATTTGTCCGTCCACACATTTCCAATACAGTCAACAAAAATCATCAGTATTTGTTTGTTCTCAGTTTTAGTGAGTTCTGTTCCCTTGTGTGTGTGTGTGTGTGTGTGAGAGAGTGTGTGTGTCTTGGCACACCCCATTCACATCCTCACTCACCTGTGTGTAGTTGTTCCCCAGATGCAGAGACGTCTTGCGTCAGTAACTGCAGATTGAGCTGGTGTGAGGACTTGGCCAGCAGATTGGGTTTAACAAGCCAGATGGTTTGTAATTGTCTGATCAATTCAGTGTTTGTGAGATTTTATGCCTTTCGTTATTATTTGTTTTGCCACTTACAATTTACCATGCAAATTCCAGCATCCCTCACTGGGAAAACACTGTCCATATGTCCACGCACACACACACACACAGAGCGACACACAGGTCGTCCATATGTAGGTATTTGTGCGTGGGATAAGGCTGATTTTAGTGCACCCCAGAAGACTGTAGAAGTGTATGGCTCCTGCTCCTCTAGTGTTTAATATCAAATTGAAATGCTTCTGATGCATTTACATAATTAGGTAAATCTAAATTATGTCATAGGGGATGTTTTTAAGCTCTTCCATTTAAGATTAGGAAATGTGATAAATTAATCGTTAAAGTGTAATTACACACACACACACAAAATGCAGAGTAATATTGATTAGCGTAGCATAGGGTTAAGGTTTGGTTTGGTTAGTTTATGAATGAATACTGTAGGGTTATATTAGTGAACATAATCACTATTAGCTAATTGCTTATTGGCATTCATATTACTAGCATAATGCTGTTTATTAGTACTTACAAAGCACGTATATTAGCAGCACAATATTTTAGATCCCATAATCCTGTCCCGTATCTAACCTTAACAACTAACTTATTATTAAAAAGCAGCTATTAAAGCATTTATTGAGGCAGAACTCTTAAAACGTCATGTTTTGGTAACACATTTATTCACTATTAACTATGACGTCCCTCAATAAACCTTTTATTTTCTGCTTATTAGTAGGTATTGGGTATGATTAGGGATGTAGAATAAGGCATTGATGTGTGCTTAATTACTAAAGAATGGCTAATATTCTAGTAATATGTATGTTAATAAGCAACTAATTAAGAGACCCTAAAATAAAGTATTATTCATATTTTCATCTTACATAATACAAAAAAGCAAGTGCGGTACCTTGAAACTGAGTTTTAAAAACTAATTTTGCCTTTTTATCACATTTGTGCATTATAAGAGAATTACAATTGTTTGATGAGAAAGGTGATGGTATGAATGAAGGAAAATGACTTTTCTTTTAAAGCCATTGATGCACAATTACCCATGTCTTGGCATTCTTACCTTTTCTTTCACTTTCAGTCATGATTTACTAAGTTGCCATTTTCTCGGAGACACTTGTGTTTCCTGCAGTAATAATATCGCCGGCAGCACTCATGCTCCTCTGTGAAATGTACCTCTTGGACTTCCGGGAACAGTTGACAAGTTAATATGAACTTCATCCACAGGTACTCATTTGCAGAGATGATATGATATGATTGCTTTCCATTTTATGTTAAAATAGTCCTCGTCTGTCTATGAACAAGCTAAAATGCAATTTGCGAGCATACAATACGTGACATTTGATGGACCTTTACATTGAGAGTGTGCTGGTTCTTTATTAGTTGCTCTAAAAAGCACTTCAGTGAAGACATTTGACCTGTGCATAAATCACTTATCCAGAACAATTCTAGTTTAACTTGTGTTTTGCCACTAAATAAAAAATATAAAATGTCATTTGGACTTTTTTTCTCTCTATTATAACAATGAAGTTATGAAGTCAGGATTGCAAGATATATAATTAGTTGTTATAGTACTCATTGGTTCATTAATTATGTTCGCCTGTCCCTTGTTTAGTTCCATATTTACTTGTGTGTTTATATGCCCTGTCTATATGCCCAGTTTGATTTCTGGTGTTGTCCTTCAGTTTTTTTAATTATTTGTGGACACCTTGTAATAGCAAGGAAAGTAAGAACTGCAGGAAAAAAGTCAGATCTACAAGTTGATATCAGTTTTGATCAAATCACAATTGCAAGAAAAAATTCAAGATTGCAAGGAAAGGTCAGAATTGTGAGTTCATATGACAGAAGAAATCAGAACTCCAAGAAAACAGAGTCTTAAAATTGTGTAATTGCAAGAAAAAGTCAGAAATGTGAGATTATAGCACAATTAAGAGAAAAAAACAGTCTGATTTTCAATATATATATATAAAAATGTCAGAATTGTGAGATTATATCATGCCGTTTTGAGAGGGAAAAAAATCAGATTTTTTTTTTTAACTGAGTGGGAAACTTTTCTAGTCATAACGACTGTTAGAGTCAACACTCCTTACCTGTAGTGTGTACATGTTAACTTGCAGAGAAGTCTGTGTAAATGTTCTCTAACTGCTCGGCTTCCGCTCTCACCACTCTTGTAGCAATCAGCTGCGTACGGCTTTGCTCGTGCTCGACTCCCTGCAGGCGCTTGGCTTGATTCCTGCGCTGTGAAGTGGGCTAAAGAGTTTTGCATGGAGTGAAAGGGTTAACCCTTCACTTGGAGCCCAGCTACTGGCTTTGTCACTCTGTTCTTTATGTGGATAATTAAGTCACTTTAAAGCGATCTTTTGTTTCTTTTCTTAGGTGTGTAATGAGGGAGATCGCTTCAACACGCACCCAATCAGAAACAGCTAATCTGACCATATTGTTTGACAAGTGTGTTCCTTACTGCTCTCTGCCACAGGAGATGTAATCTGAAACAATTATGCCAATTCCTCAGAACAGTATGGTGCGGGTAAGTAGCTTGTTTTCCACCTTTGTCAGGTTACATTCAATGGCCTCTCGAACGCCATCGTCTAGAATAGGAGTCTCAAGAGTTAGAAGGTAGTTAGCCGAACTTTATAAGCTGAGAAGCAACTTCTCGGCCGCTTGGTTCATGCAGGAGCTAAGGTAAGTTGCCACAAAATAAGACGTGTTTTCTGTTCTGTTGTCTTAAAGTTAAAAGTGCATTCAGTATTATTTATCTAGCACTAGCCCTGCTGTTCCTTGTGTATTATAAGTACCAATACCACAATGTTATTTGACGCTAGGGCTGCACAATCATGATAAAAACTACCTTGTCTCAAGGCATTAATGTACCTTGGTGCACTTTTTAGTGAGCCACAAAAAGAAAAGTGTAGAAAAGAAATGAAAAGTGTAATTTTCACACAATTACTTAAAAAATATCATGTTATTGCTTCAAAACAGTATTAATATGCTGTGAGATTTGAAAACTGATGCATTTTTATGTTAGCATCACACATATGCAGATTCATATCTATCGCTTTTCACATAGTAGGTTGTCAATGTTACAAAAATGTATCAGGGTTCATGCATTGAACCTGTGTTTTAGCACAGCTCAGTGGACATTTCTCTTTGAAACTGTGCTGAAACGTGCAGTAATGTACAAAAAACAGTGTTGCACAAAAAGTGCACATATTTCTTATGAGACCAGGTTGGTCAAAACTCATAATTATTAATTATTCCCTTGAAATTGTGATTGTGATTATTAATTACAATCATCACAATTTACATTGAATGATGCTTATACCACCGCTTGAAGCAGCTGCTAGCTCTGGCCCAGGTACGTGGCGGGGAAAACTATTCAGAGGTCCTCCAACGTTACAGTGTGTATATATACTGTCATTCTAAACATTTTAATGGCACTTACCTAAGCTGAAAGTTGAATGAACTAGTATAACTGTTCTTTCAGATCAAAAATTAATTCTCAAAAATGAACTCTCAATGATTTTTTTTTTTTTACAATGTAAATACCTTAATTTCCCTCAGTTTAATGTCTGGTATTGTCTTTATAATTGTTGTTTCTTACCATGTGTGGATATATTTTCTTTCTCATCATGGCCTAACTGGCATCATTTTTAGATAAGGTGTGCAGTATAGATTGAAGTACAATCTTGATACACTTTATTTGAAGTAGTTTATGTCTGTGTACTTGAATTTATAATTACATTGTATAAAGTCTGCAACATATATGTGACTTTTGGTTACATAAGTATCTGTGTAACAGACTCCGTCTGTAACAAATGTGTAACAGCAGCTGTCTGTTACCTCTATAACATAATTTTTTGTCTCTATAGTCATTTACAACTGGCCAATATTTATCAGCATCTGTACAATCTCACCTTATTGTTGTTTTCTCTGTTAAATCAGAATAAAACCACTCATCTACATCATCCTCTGCTTTCTTATCATGTGTCATTAAAAAGTCCCTCGCATTTGAGAAATTGTAAGGTAGACATTTCTGTGAGTGTAGAAGGGTCTTTCCTCGGATTAAACTCATGTCTGACAGATGGCATCTAACCTGAAACATCACAGACAAGAAGTGGACCCAAGGTTGTGGAGATCTGCTGCCTACCAGGACTAAATTTAGCTCCCTGTTGAGCTCTAAAACTTTATCACTTCTGGTATTTGTCCTCAATGGCAAATTAACAGCCTTCAACCCACGCTTGGGTTTCCTTTCAGGAGACAGAGCTTAAATTCTTTCTAACTACCCTGAATTTACTACTCTTCTGCTGTTCACAGGACAGAATGAATGCCGGGACTAAAGTAGAGGAGATAAAAATTTATGGTATCTTGCAATTTAATGGTTGAAAAGATGCAATTTGAAAGATCATAAATTGTGAAGGAGTGCACGCTCCATTGAGCTTGATTCAGTGCTTGCTGTTAGAAGTTGATTTGCGAGTGTCTGCAGAGTGTGATTAACGACCCGATGAGCCCGAGCACCGCTAACCATGTTACCACTAATGCTGCTCATTAGAATAAATAAAATAAATTGACTGCAGCTCTATGAAAACTCTGTAATGGTTAAAAATCAAAGAACGTCACCCGCCGGCCTGGATTTAGCTCCTGGGTGTCTGCAGTGGTGACGGGGCCGAGGGGGAACCTGCAGGACCAAGCCGCTCGGGGGAAATATGGCATTGGGTTGTTTCCTTGACTGGTAATCACATGTCAGGGGCCTTTTTGCTCTGAAAACCATTTGAGGAGAAGCGAGTTATAATGCATAAAATTGCATTTCAAGCTGATAATCGCTTGGTCGCTTGAAGATTACGCTTGTTGCTGTTGTTTTTTCCCCTGCTCGTGGCCCGGAGTGCCGGTAATAGTCCGTGCGCTCTCTCTGCTGTCACTCATTTGAGCAGGCCACTGCAGCGGGATCACTTCAGACGGGGCCGTTCAGCCTGATAAAGTCATCGCTCACAGAAAACATGGAAATTATGGGAAGAGAACTGGAAATAGAGTGTGGATCCAAACTGATTTAGCTTGAAGTTTTTTCTTAAAGCGATAGTTCACGCAAAAATGAAAATGATGTCATTAATTACTTACCCCCTTTGTTCCAAACCCATAAGACCTTTGTTTATCTTCACAACACAAATTAAGATATTTTCGAGGAAATCCAAGAGCTTTCCGACCCTGCACAGAAAGGTAGTAAAGACTTCGGCTGTAATTTTACGAAGCTGCAAGAATACTTTCTGTGTGCAAATGAAACAAAAAATCAACTATTCAACAATTCTCCTGTGTGTGTATTCTGACTATTTTATAGCTCTTTGCATCCTGAAGATGAACTATCCCTTTAAAAGAGCAGGTGAAAGGTTGTGATCCTTCACTCTAAACCATTCTCTCACCTTTCTTTCTTCATCTAATTCAAGATATATAGATCAAAAAGTAAAGTAGAACTGAAACAATAGATTTGCTGTTTCTGTCTTTCTACAGGTTTATTTTAATAAATGTTAATTGATTTCTTGGATGAATTGTCCGACACATTCTTAAAATCAATGCCCAATAAGTCATTCTATGCTGTACACTTATTTGAACCAGTCAAAATGGCTTTTTGATTTTTCGTCATTGGATCAGTTTCGATGACAAAGGGGTCAAAGGTCATGTAGATCCTGATAGCTAATCATAGATTCACATTATGGATCATGATGGCATATTGCTGAAACTTGGAGCAATTCCACACAGACTAATACTATACACATTGCTGATTAATTGCTTTATTTATTTATTCATTAATGCACAGCTTTTTAAGAACAGTGTGATACATTGTTGGCCATGTTAAAATTGTACAAATTCATATTTTCATTTCCAAGGTATATGCTGTAGTTCGGTAGTGGGCTGTTTGTGCTTACTGCAGTAATTTAACTTATATGTGATCGCAGGCTTTTAATGCTTTTTAAAAGATGAAACTATTTAGAATATTTAAAGTTCTGGACGTTGTTCTTATTTCAACTTGGTAAAAAGAAGTGACGTATTTTGCTCAGAACTGAATGAATTACATATAAAGCTATTTTAAATGTAAATTGGAATTTTTGTCGTTACTAATGTGTAATTACACAACATACATGTTACGATAGAACTGTAACTGTGTTAAGTATTTGAGTTTACCCTGTTTGTGAGTATATTCAACAGCCTACTTTAGCCGTATTTCAAAGACAATAAAAGCAATATGTTATTATATAACAAATGATATAAAGATGGGTAAGGTTTACCTAATTGCATTTAATATAAATTGAAACTAACACAACACAAGAGTAAGAAGGTTTTAAAGGTAATTCGTTAATAAAATGTTAAATAAGGTTCACAGTGACTGTCAAATACATTGCAGCACATAAATAAATAAGTACTGGCGTCTTACAGCAGCCACACAGGAAACTAAAGCAGCTTCAGAGCTCCAGCTAAATGTAAATGTGCTGGTTTGTTTTCATAAATATTTCAAAAACATTTCTGTAATGGAGGAAGTGGTGAGAGCTCTGGCGGTGAGTGTGTGGGCACACTGTCAGCCTGTGTGTGTGTGTGTGTGTGTGTGTGTAGAGGGCTCCCTGAGGTGTCGATCCTCCCTGTTGTTTCTTTAAAATAATCCTGTGGTTGTACCACAACATTTATGGCACATTCCATGAGAGAATTTCAGGATACCCTGAAGTAATTAAAGAGGAATTCATTTCAAATTTATGTTTTGTCCCTTTGACGATTTCCCAAGATATTTCCTTTCAGACAGAGAACAATGTGCTCAATGACTCGATTATGTTTGTTTGTATTTATTACGTCGGGAGCGCTGTAAATAAGCCATGTTCATCTGTTGCCAGCCTAAAACTTCATATCTGAGGGCTTCCAAATGACAGGGTCAGACAGACGCTGACACACACCGCAGTGTTTGTCATATTGAGCTCAATTCTGTGGCACTTGCACACGAGGAAACAATGGCACATGAAAATGAGAGGAGAGTTAATTCAGAGTTTTTCAGAGCTCATTCACACACGTCTGTTGGCCAGTTATCAGAGGAGCGCTTCAGGTTTACCGTGTGTGTAAATGACAATCATGCGGTGCAGTGCGTCTGAATGCTGTTTTGTTTTACAGAACAATCCAAATCCAAAAGGAGCATGTCACAATGTAATCATTTATGGTATTGATTTATTTTGTTTCTTTTTCGGACGAGAGGCGGTACATGGCAGAATGTGTTTTATGAGGCTGGTTTTGTAAGATCCACAATTCACGTTAATATATGACTGAACTGTTTATGCAGTGACTGGGCTGTAAAATGCTTCTGGAAAGAATAAACTAAAATATACTCATAGCTTACACCTCACAGAACCGAAGACATTATCCATGCTGACTTTCATCCTGCAACACTAGCACAACATATCTTTCTAGTGTGAGAAAATTTAGTTTTTTTCCCAAATACCTTTAGGTTTTAAATGAACACTTTGTCTCATGTAAATCCAAGCCCATTTGATCTTATGTCTTTTAATCATAAAGGAGCTATTCTTTTTCATGCAAGGAAAGTGGATGCTGATATTGATCACTGATCATGACACTGTTCGTGCTTCAAAAATGACAAAAGCAGCATGAAAGTATCATAAAAGCTGTCCATTCTACTTGTATCATGAGGATGCATGATAGTTTTGCTCGAGGAACACACTAAGCCATTTTTCACTGAAAGTCTTCACCTTAACAGAAATCTCAATTTTTGTCTTTCTCAAAGTTCATAGATTTGCTTGTTTTTAATAAGCTGTCATATGTCTTCTGACGGATTGCAACACTGGTTTGAAAATCATAACTTTAAGCACTTGAAGACATAGCTTTGCAATGTGCAATTTTTGCAAACACTTTTGCATAAGAAAAGTCAATTTAAAATACACATGATGATAAAATGCAGGACTTTTGACATCTGGATGTGTCTTGTGGTAAGTGCATACTTTCATCCTGCAACACTAGCATGGCGAAATCTAAATATAGTTGTAGTGTACTTGAAATCTTAAAATTATATTCTTAAAAAACGATACTTAAAAATAACATAATATAAATTAAAAAGCCACTTAAGTGAAATGCCGACAGTATACTCTTATGACTGTTTCTTTAAAAGTGCTTTAAAAGAAAAAAAATATAATATTGCCATATTAAGTGTTTTATATGAAAACATTACACTTTCTATTATGTTTCAATAATCTTTTGTAGTTGGTTTGGAGTTGGATTAAGGGTCCCAGTTTATGTTAGGTGGCCTTAACTACTGTGTACTTACATTTAAGCTGTCTTCTCTGTCTCCTTATGTTAAGCCTAAATGTGAAATACGGTTCAGAAATCTAAAGAACATAAAAGCCCTAACCGAAAGTCTTCAACATCTCCATTCTGAAATTGTCTCATCAGCCACTGAATCTGTGGAATTTTATAATAAGTCATTGAGCAGTATTTTGGATTTAAATGCACCGATCAAAATCAGAACAGTTACGTTTAACCGTTCAGCTCCCTGGTACACAAGTGACCTGCCAAAAATGAATGCTGCTGGACGTGCCCTTGAGAGGCAGCATAAAGGGTCTGGACTTACTGTTCATAAACTGGCTTTTCGGGACCATTAAAAAGCTTATTTAAAGTCTATCAAAGAGGCGCAGTCTCAGTACTATTCAAAAATTATTCAAAATAGTTCTGGAAACTCCAAACGGTTGTTCTCCACTAAAAATCATCTGCTTAAACCTCAAAGCGCCCCACTCATAGAACAATGAAATGACTTCATTAACTTTTTCAGGAGTAAGATCGCTAATATTCGCTCTTCTCTCTCTGGCTCCTCCTCATTTGCGCCTACTGACGACCTGCAGTTTGGTACTCTGACATTGCTTTGCTCCTTTCCAGAAGTTACGCGTTTTGAGGTTAAGGTCAAGATCAACATCCTGTGCACTAGACTAGACCTATCCCTACAGCTTTGGTGAAAGTGAATGTTTCTGCTATCAGTCCCCTTATCAACAGGATCATGAACCAATCTCTACAATCTGGCCACGTGCCATCTGCTCTAAAAATGGCCTACTCTTAATCCTAGAATCCTTGCGAATTATAGGCCCACATCACATCTGCCTTTTCTCTCTAAGGTCTTGGAGAAAATAGTTGCTAGACATCTCCAGGATCATCTTAAACACAACAACATTTTTGAAAAGTTTCAGTCTGGTTTCCATTCTGCCCATAGCACAGAAACAGCATTAGTGAGAGCTACAATGACCTGTTGATGACAGGTCATTCTGGTGGACTTGATAATACCTAACAGATTGAACTGAATCGGGGCCATGGGAAGCTCAAGATCTTGTTCACATGCTGTTGGCTGCGGGGTACCGCAGGGATCAGTTCTTGGACCTATTTTATTTATTATATACATGCCCCTCCTTGGAAAAATGATCAGATGTCTGGGCATTTTTTTTCACTGTTACGCTGATGACATACATTTATAAATGAAAACTCAATCCTCATCACTAACGTCATCATCTTTATTCATGTTTGGAGGAGATAAGGGCGTGGATGAACCACGACTTCCTCCAGCTGAATGGTTCAAAAACAGAAGCCATTCTCAATGGATCTCCTTATCAGACAAGAACATCTACCATAAACTGTATCACATTTTCTGGTCAGGATATTTTTCTATCATCGTTAGTCACTAATCTTGGTGTCGGGCTTGAGTCTCATCTAACCTTTGAGGCCCATATCAAACATCTCTGCAAAACATCTTTTCACCATCTCAGAAATATAGCCAGACTTCGGTCCACACTCACTCTACGTGATGCAGAGAAACTACATGCTTCTGTCTCCTCCAGACTTGACTACTACAATGCACTTCTCATGGGGATTCCCAATAAGAGTATTGAGAAACTCCAGCATGTACAGAACTGTGCCGCTATGATCCTGATGAGAGTGTGTAAACATGAGCACATTACACCAGTTCTTCAATCCTTACACTGGCTCCCCATTTCAGCTCGGATTGAGTATAAAGTCTCTCTCCTTACGCAGCAGTGTATCCATGGCAATACTCCTATTTATCTCAAAGAACTCCTTACTGCACAGATCTCAGCACGTTCTCTCCGTTCCACAAATACTCCTTCCCCCTGGGCCTAAGACAAGTGCAAATACATTGTAGTTAAGTCCACCTAAAATAAAGTGTAACAGGAATAAGGGATTTTAAAATATGCAGAATAAAGCATTAATATGTGAGATGTCCTTGTTAGTGAATATCTAATTAATCAAGTTTACATTTAAGTACTCGGTAATATTATTTGGTTAGTGTTAGGGTTACATGTACCTGCATGTAATTATGCATAACTTATTGTTATTATGTAACAAGACCACCTGAAAATAAAGTGTTACTGTGACATTCTGTTTCTGTCCTGTCTTGTGCTCCCCCGTGTCTTTGTATATTTTGGTTCAGTCTTGTCCATTTGTTCTTTCCCTCATTAGTTTGATTGTCTCACCTGTCGTTTTTACACCTGCCCTCACTTTTGTCTTTGATTTCTTTGTGTTTAAATACCGCTGTCTTTTTGTTGTTTTCAAGTCTTGTTAATGTCATTGTGTTCGTCGAAACCCCGTGTGAGCCTTTTGCTGCCCCGACAGCATTCTTGTTTTCCCGTTCTGGAGTTTTGTTTATTAAATATTTTTGCAGTACATTCACTCATGTCTCTCGCTTTGTGCTGCACGCACACGTCAACCCGCGAAACGTGACAGTTACCAAACAATAAAACGTTTTTTTTTTTACTTTTTTATTTATTTTAGGCACCTTTCAAGTTAGCTGATTTTGAAGTTTAGCAAACTTAATTTAACAGAAACAACATGTGTATTCTATGAAGATGCCCCTATTGTGGATTTCTGAAAATTACCTTTCATGCAGTGTGTTAAGGTTAGTTAACAGGAAACATTAGCATATTCCCGCACATTTGTTGTTTTTTTATGTTGGTCTGAATGAAAATGTAAATTCATTCTTCACTACTAGCTGCAGCAGGGACTCCCTGGGCATAGGCGGAATAGGCAAATGCCAAGGGCACCGCCGATCACTAGGGGCGCCAAAACGAGTGAAGTTTACTTATTTTAACTTTTTAACTATTTATTGTTTAATTACAAAAAGAGAGAGATTGTAGAGTTTTCGTGTAACATAACACATTTCAACAATATTTTTACAAGTTGTGTAGTATTTGGGGATTTGTGTGATTTTCAATTTGAACTGGCTAATTTAGTAATGTTTATATATATATATATATATATATAATTAGGCTTATTAAGATTTTATGTAAAATCAACTTTAAAGATACATGTTTCTGTTTAATTTGTGGTGATACCGTTAGAAAAGGCTATAGTTATAGTTATAGTAACAGCACTGCCATTTACTGGAATTCGAACACTTTTCATTAATAAGGTTAATTGTCAATAATTAAATAACAAAAATAAAAAATACCGTTACAAATGTAATGTCCATTGTTAGTTCAAGTTCAACCTGAACTAATAAGTCCATATAGGTCTTTGGTACAAATTTGTTGCTGTTGTTTAGGTTTGCTGTAGCTCAGTTTGTGGAGCGCTGCGTTTTAAAATAAGACGGGATCATCTGATCATGGGTTCAAACCTAGAGAATGCATGTGCTCATAAAGCCCTTTGAGTCATGTTTTTACATCATTTTTGTAACATAGAGGTTTAGGGGTGGGGTTGTGTGGCCGTACAAATTAATTTGCGTGTTTCCAATAAAAATATAAAAAACAAGACGAAGCCGTGCAGTGCCTGTGTGAATGTTTGAACACGCTGAATATTGTTGGAATGGGCTGGGAGGTAAGGAGCACCAGCTAAAATCTCGCCTAAGCTGCAGCTTTACACAAACGCTGTACACAAAGCAGCACTGCTCACAAACACTGCTTTATCAGTCATCATTACAAACATGATGAGACCTGATTAGCGTCATGCAATAGAGGGGTATAAAAATGAATCGCTGAATAAACGCATATTATAAGACAATGAAAGTGGTTTTTGCCCATCTGTTTTTGGGGACAATATGAACCTTTCAGTAAACGTAATAGGCGCTCTTTAAGTGTACATGTTTTCACAATTAGTCTGAATCACTTAAAAGAGCTCAGCTAGCTTTTGCAACAGAACAAGAGAGTCACTTTTTTTTTTGCTTTGTTTTCAATTGACCGCTCTTCATTCCCAGCATCAGGAGCATCATTACACGTCAAAGCCTGTATTTGAACTCGTAGGGAGGCCACACAAGCCTTTTCAAAGGCACATGGGATTTTTAAACCCAGCTGTTTTATTAATAAAGTTGCATTTAGCAGATTTTACGTCGTCTATCAGCATATCACTGGTTCACCTGCGCTGTGTTTGTTTGAGCAGGCGCTCGTCTCCGCGTGCGGCTCCGAGGTCAGAGAGACGACAGCAGGTACGGCGCAGGGGAGCGTGGGGGTGGCGGGTTGAGAGGGGCTTCTGTTCTAATCGCACCTCGCTCCAAACTTTAACCAACACTCTCCTCATCACAGTGAAGTGGCAGGTCAGCGCTGCTGTGAATAGACCTCATCAGCGAGGGCCAGAGATCAAATCCTCACATTACTGGAGGCACAGTCACCTCTACGACCCCGCCAATATCGCACGCCTAACGCAATTATTTGCAATCAGCAAATGTGTGATTCATTATAAAAGATTTCTTACCCTGATATAATTTGCTATTGTTCGCAGGGGGAAAAAGCCACACAAAGGGCCTTTTTAAGTGTTATTGTAGAGAGCAGAGCCCTTTGTTTAAGACACTTTCATATTGCGGCAGTTAAAGTCTGATTAAAGTCTGAAATGGAGAGATGAAAATGAGCTCGTGTAATGTAGCGAGTCTTGCTGGGAAGGAAATGGCTGGTGTTCTCGTACACACTCTCTATTGAACTGATTTGTAAATAGACTTTTTGACAAAAATCCTACAATTTCTGTGTCACTTTTCCTGCCGGTATATTTTTCTCCTGATTGTAGGCGAGAGAACCACTGGGATATAATCAGACGGCGTGTTTACCGGAAAGTTTGTCTCTCTAAACTGTGTTGGAGAGACTCGGGAACGTATTTAAGCACATAAATATCAAACTCCGAGACTGTTGTTTCCAAACCTGTAATATTAAGTTTTCTTTATCAGGACATTTTCAGGGAAAACCTTTTATTTAAGTGTTTGCTTAAAATGTTTCTGGAATGACTTGGTATTTGTCTCTAGCGTTTGAGTGTTGGAGTCACATGCTATTTGTCCTCAGCATTTGCTTTGGCATTTGAATCGGTACAAAGTAACAAACGGTTCAAAGAAACGCAAACGTCCTGCGTGACTAAACGTGTAAATTTAATGACGCGCGGACAGATTAATGGTGGATTTGTGTGTGCCTCGGATGTGTACGATTAGCAGGGGTTAAACATGTCTGTTGTTGCGCACTCGAGTTTAAAACTCTCTCGTTCTAGTTTTGCTTGTGTGCCTCATTAACGACCAACAAATATCTTTCTCATTTGCATATTTCCCAGCATCTATCCATAGGGTTTATTTCTGCAAGACTATCTTCTGCCTACCTCCACCTTCCAGACTGTAATGCAATTATGCACACTTTTCAAGAAACTGCTTAATGCGATGCAATTAAGACCGTTTAAAAAAAAAAAAAGAAAGAAAGAAAACCTGTTCATTTCAGGTTTTAAGGGAACTGCTATTTAACAGTCTCTATCATATATGGTTATCATTTGATGGAGAGTTAAATATAACGCTCTGCTTCTCTGTAAAAGAGGGAATTGCTTCTAACTTTTGATTTGCTGCAACATAATCAGGGGGAAAAGTGCCTTTCTGCAAAACTCCAGAAATGTACCTGTATGCATACGGTTCAGTTTCCAGCTGAAACGAACGCTATAGTTTAGTTTCGTTCCATTTCACACAGATTATTACAAATCATTAGGGGCAATTTATTAATGAGTGAAAACTTATTTTTTTAGATTTTCCTAGCACAGTATAAGGTTATGACCTCAAAGCACATTAAGGAGATGATTGGTAAAACTTTTGAATAAGCAACGACTTTTCCCTCAATAAATTCCTTATCCGCTGTTTATTAATAGTTAGTAAGGTAGTTGTTAAGTTAGGAGTTAAGAGTAATGCATTAATATGTGGCTAATTTCTACTAATAAATGGCTAATATTCTACTAACTAGCAACTAGTTAAAAGAACCTAAAACAAAGTTCCATAAAAATGAATACATTTTGATGTTCTCTTAACGTAATCGACTATGCATTGCTTTTGTGATGTAGTAAATTGCTCAGTACCTCACCTGGTAAAACATAAATAATACACATTTCTTAAAATGTTGTCCTGGTTGTTTAAAATCTAAATGTGCTAAATTGGTCTTGTATGTTTTTTAAACATTTAATCTCACTTTTGTGTTGGAGAAACTGCTGAGATATTGGGATGTTAAAGTCATTTACACTACAGAGAGACATTTGGGGGTTGGTAAGATTTTATGGTAACACTTTAGAATAAGAAACACATATTCACTATTAACTAAGGGTTTTCCCTGAACAACTTATTGATACTTAGTAATGTATTTGTTAAGTGTAGGTACGGAGCAGGATTAAGGGATCTAATATGGTCATGTAGAATAAGGCATTAATATGTGCTTTATAAGTTCTAATAATAGCAATTTGTTAATAATGAGTGTTTATTTTTAAAATAAAGTGTTGCCAACTGACTATGATTTATTCAGCATGACATTAAATTGATCAAAGGTAACAATAAATACATGTGTTTTGTTGTTGTTGTTGTTTAAATGTTGTTTTGAACTTTCTATTAATCAAACAATCCTGAAATA
>JAUMHP010000057.1:856065-886852 GCA_032361065.1 Enteromius trimaculatus
TATATATTTTTTTTTTTTTAAATAAAAATGCAATTTGGGAAAGAAGTTAATGTATGTGTGTGTTACTAGTATTTAACTACACATTTTTGCTTTGTAACTGTAACAGTTTGCAGATGCCTTTATTATGCAATTAAACTTTGTTACAAATAACTAGTTGCTTTTTTGAGATCAAACAATGCTGGATGAAGTGGATATACCAAGATAAAAAGAAAAAAACAAAAGCACATTTTTTTTTTCCAGATAATTTAGTTAGGCCTATACTGGTTCATGTGAATAAGCGGCCATTCACAACGGAAGTGTATCCGAGTTTTTCTGTTGTTTGAACATACTAGTGGTCTTTTGTCCATTTTGTTGCTTTTTACAGTTCTTGTAAAACATTTTAGACGTGTAGAGACACGTTCGTTCTGCTTGTGTGGACTGATAGATACCTCAGTGATCATTTGGTCTGAAGTCCTCCAGCAGCACAAGACGCTAAAACTAATCATTTAGAAAAATTACAGTCAAATTTGAGCTTATAGCTAACTTTTTAGTTTTTAAATCTTCTCCACCGATCAAGATCTCATGATGTTTAATAAGATTAAATGTGTTAGATGTGTACTTTGGGTATGAAAGCATCTATCACCGTCCACAGCTTCACACAGCACCCTAACACAAACTCGTATAGCAGCATGCTATGAATGGCCAAAAGCTGCATAACACTAAAGAAGGGTTTTAAGTCAGAAAATCATCAAGTCTGTGGCGATCTGAATGAGAGAAAAAAGCATGTGAGCTGAGGGTCGTGAAAGAGCTTTAACAGGGAAAAATGATTCACAGGTATAAGATTTCCCATTAGAGTCTGCTAATTATTTCCACACCATTAGTGGCAGCTCTCTAATGAGGGACACGAGCAGACTGCAGTATATCACAGCGCTCTGCTCTCCTCTGCAGGGATCCTGTTAGGGGCTGCTGGTAATAGCCCCCCTCCTTACGCCCTCTTAACCCACAGGAGCACAGAGGGCCAAGAGCGAAGGGCATGCTCAAATCACCACAATATTCCTTTCTGATGAAATAGATGTTGAGGCGGACTCGCTGCTGTAAGGTCTGGCATGGACCGTTCTGACCTTAGATGTAAAAGGAGGTTTCTATTCATTTGGTAAATATGGGAACTCCTGATGCTGTTTTCTGTCAGTTCACAAACACACCTCTTTCACTGTTAATCTAATAAATGCAGCCTTGATGAGAAGAAACATCTTCAAAAACCATTAAATATCTTACTAACCCCAAATGTTTGAACGGTAGTGTATGTTTAATATAGGAACACATTTATGCTTATAATTGCCATTAATCATTTAACAACCCTAACCCGTTTTTAAAAATTATTAAATACATGTATTGAAGATGTAAGGGAAAACATTAACATTAAACCACAACTTATTAAAAACGGTATTAAAATAAGAAAACCAACATGAACTAAAGTGTTTCCCCTCAATAGACCCATAAAGACAACAGAAGGTAAAAAGCACGGGTTTTATTCAAGTATGACAGCAGAACATTGTGCAGTTATAACAGCATCTAAAGAACCTACAGATCAGAAAACAGTCACAGTAAAAACAGCAAAGAGAAAGCATCGTTTCCAATACAGTAGAGATAAAAACACTCCCTTTAAAAAGATTTATACATTTAAAACAATGCAAACTTAAGGATTTCGTGTAGACAACTCATAACGGTCTACTCAAACTGAACCTGCAGCAGGTTTAAAGAAGCTCGGAGAATCACTTTTCAATTAAGACACTTGAGGGAGACGTCAGTTTGAACTCGGCCAAACATGGCAATCATTTCATTCACTTTCCTCCAGTTCCTTCTTTAAACTGTGGAGAAAGGTCAGAGGTCACGGTTACTTTCATAGAGTCATTCAAAAGCCAAATGATTGCATTTAGTGAGAAATCTCGACAATTAGATTTCTGAAGGATCATGTGACACTGACTGGAGCATATAAAAAAATAAATAACAGCGTTCATAAAAAAATGACAGCTTTAAATGATAGGAATAAGTTACATTTTATAATATTCAAATAGAAAGCGGTTATTTTAAATTAAAAAAAAAAACAAAACAAAACATTTTTTACCAAACAGTTTTGCTGATTAACGCAGGCTTGCATTAATAGATATATTTGATCTTACTCTTGAAAAACTTTAGTGTAGATGTTTGTCACTAGAACATGCCCTTACCTTTTGAGATAGGAGTGGACATTGTCATACCCGTGGTACTTGGCCAGGTACACAAGCACACCTGTAGCACAGCGGCCCTCTCTGGCGCGGCAGAAACTGCAGTTACAGATGCCCCTGCATGGGGGGCAAAGCCACTCCTAGAAGAAAACGATACTGAATCCTTTAGAAGAACGCTAGCGGAACTGATCAGCCACAGCTAATGCTTTCACGTGTCACTAACCGGGTTCAGGAGGGCGTCACGGACGTCTTCTCCATATCGGTTCTTGAGACAAGGCCCGCAGAACTGCCCACGAACTCCCACACATTCTGGGTTGCGGCAGTTGGTCTTGGTGTCGGTTGTTTTTTGTCGACACTGATGGCAGGTGGATCCCTGACAGATAAAAGCACAGCCCACATGTTCATGAAGCGTCTGCAGCACTTTAGACAAGCTGAGAAATGAGCGCTCTGGTATCGAGCAGGTGTTGTGACGGTAAAAGCGTCGCGCTGAAGGAGACTTACAGTGGCCCGGTTGTAAGTCTTTTCTCTGACATTGACACAGATGTTGTCCAGCTCAGCCTCGGTGATTTCCTCCACGGGCCTCACCACATGAGGAATGGTCAGAGAGCTGTTAAAGCTGCGGCGACGAGGCTCTTTCTGCTCACACACGGGTAGAAAAAAAATAAAAAACAATACAGTGACACTCACTTTAATTTTACATGACAACATTTGAAACCTTGAGACTGCATATATACACCGCCGTTCAAAAGATAAAACAACCCTCACATCTGGTTGAATTCTGAATTCTTGAAAGTTTAGGATAACTAATATGAAATATCCCCGTGCCAAATAACCTGTGACCCCATTACACGAGTCCCTTTACTTGTAATGGAGTTACTGCTGAAGCCTGGGGTAATAATGCTTACATAATACTGCAATATTTCACTCTAACCAACAACATTTTGAACGGGAAGATAAATTTCAGCAGACAAGAATCAAAGGTCTCGATATTAACTAAAGGCCAAAAACGCACCTCCTCTTCGTAATCATCATCATCTCTGTTTCTGCGGACCAGGCTGTATTTGTCCTCGGGCTCATCCTCTGGAGGAGGGGAGGGTGGTCCGTCCACCAGGGACCGGGAGCGTGTGTGAGGACGGGTCGTTCGCTCTGGGTTCCTCCGGCGAGCAGCGCTGGGCTCCAGAGACCGCCGAGGAACACGACGAGGCTGTGAAGAGGATCATTCAATCACGTCAGGGTAAAACAACCATCCCATCAGAAGCATGGCCCACCCTGGCTCTACACTACTAACAGCCAGTCACAAAATTGTTATGACGTTCAGTTGAGAGATCTCTTTTCCGCGACGCAGTCTCCACTCCACTGCCAATAATGTACATAGTTTTCACGCATCAGTGGGCCACAACCAATTTGCATGGAACGGAAATCCTTTGGAACGAGCGCCTGTGCTGTTCACGTTCACTCTCGATTTGGCGATCACGTATACAGTGCTGTGTAAAGGGAAAGATCTTAAAAGGCATTTGTCAATGAGCTCAGCATCTTTATTTTTACCCGCTTCTTTATCGGTTGGCTTTGTGTACCCACTTCTAAATCCCCTCCGCATAGACGCTGCCTCTTCAACTACAACTTCGAAAGAAGAGGTCAGCCAAAGCGAGTACTCTTCATAACAGAGCCAGTGCTGGAAATGTGCTGGACACTCGCATTACCGGCACTTTACTCGTGAGCACGTGTCACAGGAGGCGTGTTGCAAACTTTTAGTCACAGAGAGAATTTCAAACTCTGTGACTAAAATTTATTTCATAACGACCCTTACTCCGTGAAGGAGCAGAAGTAAAAATGTGCAAATATTATTGAGGTATACTACATGCAAGAGTAATGTTTATAACAGGCTTTTGCTTAAAAAAAGGGGTGGAGCTTAATAAAAAAAAAAAGGGACATAAGCAGAATAGTATTGCTCCCTCAAAAAAAAAACAAATTAAAAAATACTAGCCTATAAGGGGTCAAAAATAGAACTTTCATAAAATATAAAAGTAAATAAATCGTAATTACATAGTATCATTTATAAATTACAATTGTAGCCCTTGACAGAGACTAGAAATATGAATATATCATCAGTAGTTGTATTAAACTTTTTTTTTTTTTTTTAATATCAATACGCTGAAGTCTTACCGTATTGCCCTGTGACAAAGCAGCCCTCCTGGGAATGAGCCCAGGAACCTTATCCAGCTCTGCCATTAGCTTCGCAAGCTACAAGGAAGAGACGGTGATTGTTAAAACTGGATTCATACGCAAGCGAATCAAAACTCACGTAAAAAGATCATCATAAGAATTCCATTCAAAGCGCAAAAACAGATGAATGCTTACTAAGATCCAGGGTTGGACACATACGGAGTTACTCATGAAAATACATCATTAAATGCATGATGCACACAATTAGAACATTTTTTGTCTAAATGGTTCTTAAAAAGAACCAAGAAACGGTCCTTTGTGGAAAAGGTTCTTCAGTTTATTTATTTAAAAACAAAAACAAAAAACCCTTTGACTGAATGTTTCTTTGTGGAACCAATAACTGACACTGCTGCAGCCCTTTTTAAGGCAGGCATGTAGAAGTGGACTTCCTCACCATAGCTTTGTTCTCTTTGATGTTCAGCGCTCTCTTCAGCATGAAGCTATCTCCCTCAGAGTCAGACTCTGGGTCTTTGGCTTTAGGTTTAGGTTTGGACTCAGGCGACGCTGGTTTTGATGGACTGGACCGTTTGTTGGGGAACTTCATGGCCACTCGGAGCGTGAACGATTTGCGAGTTTTTCTTGGAGGAGAACAGGCCTCAGAATCAGAGTCCATTTTCTGTGAGGAAAAAATCAGTTGATCGATTGAACATTAATCCTTTACAAAACCAGAATATGAAGCAGCAACAAGCAGCGGGTGAAGTGTTTTCTGTGGTTACGAACCATCTCAGTCATATCGTCGTTCAGGTCGTTCTCAAAACCGCTGCACGCATCCTCTTCCTCCGTCACAGGTAAAACACCTAACACTTTCACACTCTGAGCAGAGCTCTTCGTCGCTCTCAGCGGCCTCTTCTGAAATACAGACAAAATCATCATCATCAAGTGACTTCAGATGAGGTAAAGAGAACGGTCTTTGGTCTATTGGGCATCTGTAAGGCACGTTTAATATATGGAAATGTTCATGTCATACCGAGGTCCCAAAACCATCAGATCCAAAACTGTCGCAGCTGTCGTCTGAGGAGGAGGAGGAAGTTTCCATGGGAAGCACAGCGGTGGTCCTGTAGCTGCGCAGGTTCATTCTGGTGGAGGGGGGAGACGCCTGCTGCCTCTACACACAACAACACATTCACAATGAGTCCAACAAAAACACACCATTTAAACCCGCTCTGCTCCGTCTCTGGATGTCTGTACAGAGCAATTTCAGACATTAAGCTTGGAGACAGTAACAGGCCCTGCAGATTTTCTAATAATGTTACTCCTTTAAAAAAATAAAATAAAATAATGAAACTGGGAAATCATACTTACTTAAAAAATATAAAATAAAAGGAGAGCAGATGGGTGAGAAGTAAAAGAAAAGCCAATTCTATGGATACTAGAATTTATTTTTTAACAGGCTATTATATATTTAGTGGGTAAACAAATAGTAAATTGTTTTATAGTATTTTCACATTTTTAAAAATGTTTTTCATTGTGCATGCCAAAGAGTATCAATGATACCGCAGATTATTTTCATTAACTTAGGTAAAAAAAATAAATAAATAAAGAATACTACAGAACACAAATACATGATAAACACCTCTTTCGGAAAAAACTTATTTTCGTTAAATGCTCTGTAAAGTTTGGGGCGACCCCTTCCCCTCTAAACACACGCCTTCAACGTTTACCAAACCGGCAAACACTTGAACAAACACGCATAACCTTTACAGTCCAACACATAAACGCCCCAAACAAAAAAAATAATCGCTCGAAATGCTAGTTTTATAGCGTTAAAACAAACTTTACACACGTCACGAGAGCAATCACTCATTTACAAACTCAAACTTGCACACAATAACGTTAGCTGCTTTTGCAGGTCGATAAAAACAAAAGCTGACCTGTTTTACTGTACCTTAGAGCGCATTGTGTTGAGTTCGCTGTGGATTTACACTGTACCCGAGTCCACTGTGAATGTGTGTATCTCAGTCCTGTGGCGCGGAGTTTCTTCTGGAAGTTGGCGGGTAATTCTTGAGGAGGCGTGACTCTCTTCCGCGCCACACGCGAGTCCTGGAAGCTCCGTAAAATTAACAAAGAAACGCAGTCGAGTAGGCGATGATTTAAGAACTGCACTATGTATTTCATTATGGGATGAATATACAAATGTTGATATAATTCAATTATGACTCCTAGTTAATTTGAATTGAAGTTAATAAAATCATGTCTATTTGGCTTTATGAGCCCTTACAGGATCTTTAGCTGTGGCGCCAAACCTCAGAGCTCATTTGCATAAAGACACATAAATCGCGCGAAATACTGACTAGATAGGACAAGCAGAGTTCATTTCAAGTTTATATTTTATTAATATCTTATAAATTGCCAAAAGCATAAAATTCCACCAATATAATAAATACATCTGTAATACCATATAAATGACATAGTCCTCCATAATAAAATATAACAATATAACCACGTTTGCCTTGCAGGCAGAAAGCGTTTAATAGAAAAAGTCCTCTGTTATGATCGTCACTTAAATGTTTAGCATAGTTCAAATACATAAGAAACTCTTTAAAAAGAAACGAAAGAAAATCAGAGACCACAAAAGTGGTGAATTTAAGTTAAAACCTGAAAAGGCATTGTCAACTATAAAAAAGAGCAAAGCAAAGCTCTTTTTTCAGTAAATGCATAATTTATGACATTTAAGATCAGTAGACATTTCATGGTGAACTTTTACCCTTTATCAGTGTCAATTTAGAAGATGCCTTTATTGAATCCCCTAGGAACAACAGGGGTTAAGTGCTTTGGTTATTAACCAACTCTCCAGCCCTTATACAGTGGAACAGATGTGATTCATTATCAACCCTTTCTACCACCGTGTCCTAACACAAAATGTGAAACAATAAGATTCCAGCATCCATCAATTTGGGAGTCCATACTCGACACAATACAATGCAACAGAATCAATCAAATACCAGTCAATCAAAAGCATGTGTGGGCGGGATTTCTCTGGAAGCCCACCTGCACATTTCTCATATATACGTTTATAATCTAATTCATAAATATGATTAATATAATTATAATAATCATTAACATAATTTAAAAAATTTTAACAGTCTTTGTCATGGAAAACGCTTGTTGGTTTGCATTGTGTTCGCAATCTTAATGTACCTTTGGTTTAATTTATTTACAAAATCTGAGGTAAAATATTTGTTGTTGCTTTTAGTATGGCCATAAGGTCACGCAAAATGATATTCAAACATTAGACGTGTTTAACTTTTAATAAAGTGCATAATCACCTAAGATTATCTACTGAAATATAGTTTTTATGTTGTTGTTCTCGCTGCTGCGTTGCAGAATTAGAAACAATTTGTAAAACATGATGTTGCGGCTAAAACAACAACATACAAACGATACAAATGAAATGATAAAAAAAACGTGAACTCATTTCAAACCAACAAGTATTTTCCTTTCAAAGATGGTATCAGTAACTCAGTATGTAATTTTAAAAATCGTAAAAGGATCTAATATTTATAAATGATATCATTAACGTATTTCATTACGAGTGCTTTTGATTGGCTGTGATATGTGATGGACTCTGTCACATTGCTTCTGGTGTGGACAGACAAATCGCTTGCTGTTGTAAGTTGTCATGTCTGGTGTAGTTAGGACAAGCTGTATTGTTTTAAGCGCTCAACTTCGGCCACGCCCACCACCCCTCCCTCCTCTGCGTGGCCGTCCTCTGCCCTGCCGCACTTCCTGATGCTTATGTTCCTGTTTATTAGATTTCTTTCTTTCTACTTTAATCCAGTCCCCATCACCAGACACGGCCTCTTCAGACGCCACTTTCTTCACTCCTTCACTGACGACTGACATCCCTGGTATTGGGCGTTGGTGGTTAGATGGTGTTATACAGTTGTTGTGGTTCCGGGGTCGTCCAGCATGCTGGAAGCCTCTGGATCCTCTCTGAGACATCTGATTAAACCTTCTGGCTTCCGTTTCTCCTCTTCCTCCTCCGTTGATTTTAAACGTGTGGTCGTAGTAGGCTTTTCTGTGGTAGCTGTGTTTAGTTCCAGCACTAGGGGGCCGCTCTCGCTCCAGGGTGCTCTCAGATGTCGTGCTAGACGGACTGCTGCCCTTTGACCCCAGATGGATTGTGGAGAGTTTGATGGAAAGGGTGGGAGAGGAACTCCGTGAGTCTGTCCATGGAGTGAGAGGGCTGCGATTGGGCGATCTCCTGACTGCAGCAGCATATGATGATTGGTTCCCGATGACGGACAGGAACTGAGGAAGGGTAATCTTGCCCGTGGACTCCTGTGGAGCTTGCTCTTTCCACTGCTTCATTCTCAGATCGTGAATCCATCTGGGATCAACACCTGAATGAGGAACAGAATGAGAAACCGAGACGTTTTCCATGGATAGGCAAAATAGGGCTGAAACGATATTTCATCTCAGAAGGTCAAACTAAATATCATTTCACTGGTTTATTTATTGTTTATTTATTGCTCTTTTCTTGTGGGGTTTGCAATTTTTGCAGTGCTGATAATTAATAATTGCAATTATTATTATTTTTTATTTCCAAAAAATAGGGGGAAATTTAAATAAATTATTTTATTTAAATTAAATAAATAAAATGCATACAAAATAAAATAACATGATTGCAAACATTGCCCACATTAAGCTTTTACTCAGTAGGAACTAGTTTAACTAGTTTGAAAATAATTTATTATTTTCACTCAGAAAATCAATAGGGTCGAATGACTTCCACATGCAATGTACAGTTTTGTATAAAACATGTTATATATACGTCTATAATTGTTATAAAATATATTATCCACATACACACACATACTGTATGTATTTTTAAAGTACAATGTTACAATTTATGTTGTATTGCCTATGTATTCAGTATTGTATTACCTGAGTTGGACCTGCTTCTGTTCTGACCTTCCCTGATGCTCTGTGGCATCTCGATGACCAGCTCTACGGGTCTGATCACGTCCCTCCCGCTGTCTGGACTCCACTGCACTCTGTGATCGTGTCTTGTGCACTTAGGAGATCTCACGTTACCCTGGCAGGAGACAAGGCACCAGGTTAAACATGTCCCCTTATAACCTTAATGGCACATTAAGCTGTGCATTCCTCATGTTTTTTACACTGTTTAAAAAGCTTTTTCTGGACAAAAAATCTAACTTTTAATTTTAACATGAAATTAAAATAACTACTCAACTATTTTATTATGAGTGTACGTAATTGCATTTAATGTGCATGTGTACTTTTAAACTTAAAATTATATACTTCAAAAGTGTTAAATAATAAAATAGGTCACTCAAGTTTGCTTGAAGAAACAATTTTCATGACCATTTCTTCAATAAATTAAATGTTAAAATATATTGCAATAGAATACAGTTATTTTAAACAGTAAAAAAATACTCTTTTGCTTTTTTTAAAATGAAATATCATTCATTTATTCGATTAAAAACTTTGAATAGTAGTGTAAATACATGTCATACAAGTTTTACATTTAATACAAAATATTTCATAGTATTACAATACATTTTTGATCGCAATTGCATTAATATTTCCAAAAGCCTTCAGTTTTCACGTACATATAATTATTAAAGTATATTATTTTTGTAATAAGTACTCTTTTTATGGTAAATACTACATCTTTTTACATGGGTATTGTCGTTGTGAACATTTGTCATCAAAACGTGTTCTGCTACTTTCCCTTTTAATTGTTGTCACCAGCATACCTATTCGAGTTTTTAACCAATAATCAAATTCGAGTCTTGTCTTACATTTTATTTTTCTTATAGCATATGCAGTACACTTACTTAAATATAAAGTAACTATGGGCTTAGTTTAAGTTTTAGCTTATAGGTTTTAATTGTCCCTTGTACCTTGTAATAGCTATATGTAGTTAGTGCATTCAGAACACTATTTCATGTAGACTGTAATATGAATCTAGTCTTTTTTTCTGGTTCTTACCTCATAGTTTACTGTGCAGTCAACGGTTTGTGTGCCAGAAATTCCCACGATCCACTTATCCATCACAAACGGGGGCTGGACAGTAATTTAGATTTTACCACAAACAGTAAAGCACATCAACCTAAAGCTGAAAGGCATGACAGCATCATAACAAGCTTCACGTCTTCTTTCTAAAATTGTGTTAGTGGTATTGAGGTAGCATTATGACACAATCGTCTCTGCTGTACGACCTCAGTCTCCTGCATTCCACAAAACACAGTTCAATCATAATGGATACGTAATTTACAGTGTTACGTGACATTTCTCACCTTGGTCATCTTTAATACATCTACATCTGGTCTGTTGGCGTTAAAGGTCACGTCTTTGATGTATGCGATTGCCACCTCATCCCCATCAAGCTCCATGTACATTTTCCATTTGCAGTCCTGCGGAGGTCAGAAACACAGAGATACAGATGAGACAACAGTCAGTAGAATGAGGTTAAACTGTATGCAGGTAAATGTGGCCATAAACATGATGCATGTTTTCAGCAAACAGAAATGAAGACCTGCTTGATTTCAGCTGTTTGAGGGCGATATAACCCAACAGCACAACCTAGAGGACGGTATGTGTATTCAAAGCTCAAATGCTGGGTCAGACCACCCTGTTTACTTTAATCCAAACTGATTGTCACATTTCCAGGTCAACAATTTTAAATTTAATTGCTTAGAAAAGTAATATCTAAATTTTCTCATTTTCTGACAATACTTGTGGGTGATTGCCAGGGTGCTGCTAAGATATTCTGATTCATCTCTATGGTGTTCTGATCCTCAAATCCTTCAGTGTTAAGTCTATAGGAACTTTTCAGGAATTTCTGAAAAAATAAAAGCCTCTAGAATAGGTGACAGTCATAAATGCAATCAATACAATTAAGTTAACATTCGGTAAGAGCGACGCTTGCCTGCGCATAAGTCGCCTGTTTTGAGTGTTAGCTCATAGGAACTCAGGTAGTTGCTTCTCTCTTGTCAATAGCCGCGTTTCAGTCAGTATCATATGAGCAATAATTGATGGAAATGCCAAATTTTGAAGAAGAAAAAAAATGCTTAATTGGCAAAAACGTTTTTTTTTACTGTCGCTTGAGGTGGTTTTTGATTTGTATGAACAAGTATTCATGCGAATAATGAGGATGGAAATGCATTTATAATTAATACATTTAAATTTAAGGTTTATCAGCAAGGATGATTTTGTGAAGCCACTGGCTGTAGTATTTGTGGTGAACTTTTTGAAGCAGACTCAGGTGATATGATCCACTTTTCATTGCTTTTAGTTCATTTCTGTTAAATTAGAGCATCTGGGCCTTGTATATGTACAATAGATCAACAAAATAAAGCTTGTGTGCATCTATTATGGGTTGTGTGTTTTAGGAGTCCCAAACAACAGGCTTGCACGGAAGGACAAAAACATCTTTTTATAATATAAAATCATTTTCTTATAATATGTATTTATTTTTGCCTTATTTTTTCCAATGACTCCCAAATGATTCAATCTCTCCGGTGATTGGTCGATTTCATTAAAGCAATGTTTGTGATTGTTTTTTTTACCACTCCAAAAGACACAACTAGTTTCAGCGTGAAAAGACCAACAAGTGGAAATGTGCTAATGTTTAATTGACGTCAATATCAAACGCTTTGGGATTTGTTATAAAAACGACTCGTTGCAATGATTCAGAGTCGACTCTTTCTTTTAAAAGTCAATAACTATATACACGGTGCACTTTCAGATTTAACACTAGCTTTTCAAAAAGAAAAAATGTTACAGAAAATGTTGAACTTTGTTCTGTTGTAAAGCCACGCGGCACTGAGGTGTGGCATGTAAACGCAAACACATCCCGGATGAAGCCAAGCGTGAGAATGAATTTTTGGAATGTCAACCGGTTCACAAACACACATGCGTGTTTCTGAGACAAAATAACGTAAAGACTGAAGCCGAGAGATCAGAGTGCAGAGAAGCGGCTGTGTTCGTTTCTCAGGCATAACAAGAGTGGGAGACCTTAAAATCCATTCTCATTCACATTAGCAATGGAGATGAGGCCCCTTACCGAGAGGCCATGCAAGAAACGGCTGAGCCGAGCGCACTGGGCAGAGCGGTAATGATCCGTCCAATCTGCCAGCCCGGCGCCGAGGTCAAAGTTTACCGCTTAAAGCACGTGGCTGTTCACACTTACACAACATCTCGACAGAGAACGAGCTCTCTTCCCCACGCGAGAAGTGAGAGAGCGAGAAAAGGCAATCGCGAACGTGCGCCTGTTTGTTTTGGACAGGGCTTAAAGGCGTCCAGTAACAAGTCGGCTGAGCACTGACCAAGCGTTTGCCAAACGTTAGCCCTGCCTAATAGCAGCGGCAGAAACAATGTGCGGTAATGACGGCCAGCGTGGTAAGCGTCTAATGACACCTCATACATAATTCAGCACCTTTCCGGCGACTAAGCCCTGATATCCTCATTAACAGAAACACTCTGTGCTGTCAGATGGGCAAAGCACAATCGCAGGGTCTCATTTAGGCTTTGAGAAGTGCAGCTGGTACCACGACACCGCCAGGAAAGAGAGAGAGAGAGAGAGAGAGAGAGACGAAAACGGCGAAAAAAAAACCTCGAGCAGAGCGGGTTTGTTTTATTTAGTGCAAAAAACCTTGCAGTTTGTAAAAACAAGGCTGACACGGAGGCTGACACCAGGCAGGGGAAAATAATTAGCTCTCATTTTCTCAGACTCCTGTTTCCTTCTTCCCGCTGAGCTTCCTCCCAACCAAACCACCACATGTCAGGAGAAATAGGAGGCAATTAGCGGCCCCGCTTCAGCCCCGCCGCACGCGTTGAAAGGGGACTATTTATGATGGGACAATGAACAGCTGAAAGATTAAATAACATTTGCCTTTTAAAAAGAAAATGACTTCTGGCTAAATTTTTGATTAAATTCAAACAGCAAGTGAAGACGCAGTCGCTCTCCTGTGTCAGGAGCCCAAACAAAGGCTCCCCAGCAAGAGGGGGTGGATGCTACGCATCATCTTGCACGAAAAATTATTTATCTTTTTAAAAAGAAGAACAAAAACAAGAGGCTTGGGAACCGAAAATGAGTTTGGCGAGACGATGGTCAGTCTTTGGAAGAGGTCGATAACAGGAATCTTTTACTTGAGGAAGACAACTTCAAATCAAGGAGCACCGCAATTGTGAGAAAACATCTCAGTTACCGCGTCTCTTACAAAAGACGCTGCACATGATACAAAAATTGGGATTGCAAATAACAAAGAAAACCTCGGGGTTTACGTACGGAAAAACGATTGGACATGAGTCAATGACAAGAGAATACCTTTTATTTCTTGGAAATGTAATCATCTTGCTGCTATTTCCAATTTAAAATGTGGCGCAAACATCAATTTTCAGTCTCAATCATTAATTTCCAAAAAGTTTTAAAATATATATATCAAGGTATTCATATGTTATTTCATAACAAATGTCAAATTATTTTTTAAATAAGGAATGCAAGTTTTTGGGGAGTTGCACCACATGACATTTTATAACCTGATGTTAACTGTTGTCTTACTGATGTCATAAAAAGTTATTCAGTGTTTTAAGAGACTTACTGACCTTGACATACGGTCATGAGGGTCTGCATATCATATTTTCTTTCCTCCATACCTCTGCATGTTCGTTTGACCGCATGACTATGATTTGACTTTTGACATGTTTTTTTTTATAATTTGTAAATATTTATAAGCAGTGAATAAGTTCTGATAATTTCTAAAATAAATCAAATTAAAATATAAAGCAATTCTCATTTTCCACAAAGATTTTTAAGCCGTAGTACCTAATTAGGCCTATTTAATAAGCTCCTTTCTTCATTGTGATATTAGGGCAGTTTTATCACCATAACATGTTTGATTTTATGCTAAGAAAATTTAATGCAGAAATTAAGCCACATTTCAGGTGTATTTTGGAAAAAATGATTAGACATGAGCATTACGTCATTGGTAACCACCCACAAAACCCTGGCAAGCGTGCAAAACACTCAACAGCATCCCAGCAACTTGTGAGCAACAGAACAAATTTACGCCAAAACCAAAGATCGCATGGATTCAGTAACTTTAATGCACATGATTTGCAGTGGTGTTATTTACCGACTGGCCTGTGCCTGCTTTCCAGTGATATCCAAACACCAACTCCAGATTCACAGTCTTCCTCCACTCCTCTTCTGCTTCTTCAGTGACCAAACCATCCTGAGAGAGGACGCACAGGTAAATACGTTAGCTGTGACGGACGAGGAAGAATTCAGCCAAGGCAGATTATTCAGAAGCAAATTCATGTCAACTCTGATGTAAAAGAAGATCTGGAAAGCGATAAAACCACAAAGACCACATGCCTTGATCAACGGCGGAAAGTGAAACAGGTTCAGGTAGTCGTGGGTAAGTTTCTCTATTTCGGTCTGAAAAAGAAAGATTTGACATAATGTTTAAAACATCACGAGAGGGATTTATGCAGCGCACTGACAATCAGCCAATGACCAGCTGTGTGTGACTGTAACGTAATTATTACCTGTTAATGGACTTTAAGCAGCAAAACAACAATTAATACCATTGTGTATCACTTATTAACATATAATTCATGCTCTGGCATATGTCATATACATCTAGAGTAATTCATTCAACAAATCAGGCTCTCTATGGAGCACGCAGACGAATGCCTTACACGATCAGACGTGTGATGTCGGTTTCCAGCGTATCCCAGAGGAAGAAAAATTATTTCTCAGAGGTTGCTCTTTCAGAGCTTAGCAATATGACATAATGGAGTTTTATTTAAATACAAACACAGCCAGATATTTCTATAAATCCTTGGTGGAACAAAAAATAAATAAATAAAAATCCAAGACGCAGGTCAGTCAATACACTGGCAAAAATGACTGTAAAAAACTGTGAAAATGTTACAGTAAAAACCTGTTAAATGGTTAATTCCTGAAACATTTACAGGAAAAAACCGTAAACATTCCCATTCCCAGAATATCCTGCATTGATTTTTTTTTAGATTTAATTTAGTTTTTTTTTTTCTTTTATGTTTGTTAGGGTTGTATGTTACATGTAATGTTGTTTCATTTGATGTTTAAGTTTAAGTATTATTTATTGTATATATTTCAGTTTAAGGAGTCTCATCATGATAGTGTTTAGTGTTTAATGAATGACACTCTTATATATGTTCATATTTAAAAGCTGCTTGTGATGGACTTTGGTTCATCATGTGACTTTCTCCTCATCACCTGCATTTGGTGTTTACAAGTGGATTTCAAAGATATAAAACAGATTTCAGTAGTTTAATAGGTTGGTAAATTATCATTATATCAGTTCAGGAAATTATGGTATTTAACTGTATATTTAACCTTAAAACCTAAAATGTTGTTACTGTAGCATTTTTACCGTAAAAAATAAATGAATGTGGCATCTTCAAATGAGTTCACGTTGAGATCTTGACCTTTCTGAGCACAGTTTGTGCTTTGTTGAGAGACTAGAGGATATGTACACAGAGACGTTTGGAGACCTCAAACGTCACTGTGTTCTTTCCATTCAAACTCTTTACTCTTTTACACTAGCAGAGTAATTGAGCTAATAAGGAGATCTGATTCCTGGTTTTGCTGTCCTGTGGATTTGCTGGAACAGTGATCTTACTTGTTAGTTAGGAATGCATTTAAACTCTGTTGCACTGATAGATTTAACCATGCATTGAATCAGACAAGCATGTGACATTCAAAGTACACTTTTCTGGCATTTGGAAAATCTACCAACGTGTAGAAACCTGCTAAGATTCCTTCCTATTAACTTGAACTTCAAACAACTGTTAAAAAACTTTTTACAGAAAATTGTTTTGGTGACAATACAGCGGTGGCCAAAATAACTGTAACAACTGGCATATGTAAGAGACCGAAGTAGACTATTGCCAGATCTACCTGTGACGGAAGGAATCTGCTGGAACACTGAAAATGATGCACTGGCCCCTCAAATCTGGACCTCAACCCCATCAGGCATATGGGGTTCTGATCTACTGTGCATTCAAAGAAAAGCCTTTGGCTTGAGTTGCAGAAGACATGGGATAACATTAAGGCCTGTACACACCTGGATGAATATCGCGCACAAATCAGCGTTTTTCACTGCTCATACCCACGCGACTGTCCCACAGAAGAAGCTGCTCCAGTGATGAAAAAAACAGTGAGACCAACAGCTCTGCATTCATCTTGCTGAGGTACATCTTCTTCATCTGCTTAATTTGTGTGCTCAGCAAGACAGGTTTGTGCTTGAATGCCACCAAGTCATGTACTGTAGTTTTTAAAACCAGTTTTTAACGCGGCGCCTCAAACTGGAGCATTTTTGCACACTCACAGTGGCGCCCTTTTCTTTAGTAATGAGGTGTTAAACATTGTGGACGATATTCATCCCAGTGTGAACAGGCCTTTATTGTTGAAGTTCCCAGGAAATAAACTGACACTATGCCAGACAGATGTGCCGCTACAATTGTTACAAAAGGTGGGCATACCAAATATTAAACTTAAAGTGGATAAAAACAGTAGAACTGACCTCATCTGATGTTTGTTGTGCTCAGAAAAACTAGTTTCATGAACATTAATAAATGAAATCATGTTTTGGAGGCAAAAAAAACAAAACAATAAACTGTCAGGTGGCCACCACTGTATAATGTTCAAAATAATCATCGATGTCACAGGAAACAACAAAAGTAACATAATTATTTAAAAAAACGACACAACAAGTTTAAATATCACTCTTTAGTGTGCCAGTGGGCTGTTTAGTGCACTTGCACTGGAGGAAGCAGCCTGGTACCTTGAGATGAATGATGTGTCCTTTAGACATCACACCCAGATCTCTCATGTCCGTCTCAGACAGCAGCAGCAGCCTCTGTCCTGTGATGTGATTCTGCTTGAAGATATCGGCGTACTGCTGCAGCTCTCCATCACCTACACAGCACACACACGAACACATGCGCTTATGATGCTGTCATAGCAAGGATTCTGAACCGCGTCCGTTTTTATTGTTTTTATACAGAACTAATGATATTTTCTATCCTAATCATCAAAGAAACCTTCCGGATTTGTTTTTGAATATACACTACTGTTTGAATGTTTAGTGTCAGAAAGTTTCTTTTCAATGTTTTGAAACAAGGCTCACCAAGGTTGCATTTATCAGGAATACATTAAAAAAGTAGTACTGTGAAATATTGCTATTTTAAACAATTGTTTCCCATTTAAAAATATTTAAAAATACAATTTACTCCAGCAAAGATACAAAAGCTAAATTATTACTCCTGCCGTCATTGTGTGATCCTTCATAAATCATTCTGGTTTGTTAATTTGCTGCTCAAGAAACATATTATGTTGAAAATAGATTTCAGTGATTAATATTTCCAGGATACTTAAAAAATTCTACCCAGATATTAATATAAATATGATAAGGCATCTCACCTTGAAAAATCTGTTCCATCCAGAAATGCTGTAAAGACAAAATATGTTAAGAAAGGACAAAAATCTGAATTCTGATCAGATCATAAAAGAATGCACCCACCACATGTTCCTCTGTCCAGGAGTGGATGGCCAGGTTTGGGAGAAGCTGTCAAACACAGACAGAAGAACAGAAATTCTCACATGTGCACACAGTCATCACCTAAACATTCAGCCAGCGTTAATATCAGTACAGATGAGTGCAGATTTATCAGTATTATCAACATGTATGACTAGATACCCACACTCTATTCATACATTTTTGATTCTGTCATAATACAGTATGTGATGCTCAATTGTAGTGAAAAATCAAATGTTGGTATAATTACACATGTAAAAACAAAAGTACTTTTAATGCATTAATTGTACCTTTCATGCACCTTTTAATGCAGTATGTGATCTCATAAATAATTGTAACAGCTATAATGCAATATAATACTTCTTTATTCCCTGTTACACCATTAGAAACAGGGCTCTAGAGTGAGACCTAATTTCTCAATGGTGCAGTAAAAAAAATCTGACCAACCGTTCGAGGGAAAAAAAAGTCTCCATGACTCTGAAAGTCTCCCCGTGGTTTAATAACAGACAAATATTAAGGCCGGGACACACCAAGCCGACGGAATTTGTCACGCCACATCCAGTATAGACAGCAGATGTAGCCGCGGATGATGAGACAAGATGAAAAAACAATTGACAACTTTTTCTTAAGAATGTTAAGTTAAGGCCTGATCCATCCGCAAATCGTTTATGCACCAATTCTTTTTCAGTTAGTTACCTTTCTTGTAAAATTGTGCTTCAAATAAGGATCTTTATCTTGATTGTTAGACCGTGTATACAGTACATCAGACCCGGGCCGCGCCACGCAACAAAATACAATCTTCTGCTGTCTATACTGGACTAGGTCATACTAACCTGCGTTGTGATGAGCTCTTTGAAAAAACAAATGGTGGATGGTAGATATGATGAACCAATACAAACAGACACAAATTCAGTCAGTATGAATATTTATAAGAACCCTCATGTATAATTATCTAGATGACAAACTAGTTTAAAGCTGCTCAACATTCCCTTCATTGTGCCACCCCTTGTGAAAAAAGTACACATTAACATACTTTTAAAAACAGTACTTATTAAATAATATAATTTACAAGAATATACTTATGTGCATGAATGTAACGTTTTTAGAGATTGGTAATTTTAATGAAATTATATGTATTAGGATTTACATTTATATTAAATCTAGTTTGCTGACTTTGACCCACTTAAGTAAGACTTACATCCTCATGTGTAATTTTTATCATTCTATTGCCACTGATAAATATATTAAAGTGATGTTTAATGTACTAGCAAGCATTTATGATAAACTAAATCATATTTGTTTTATACAGTCTTGTATTGAAACTTGAATGTCACTAATTTAAGTGTTTTAGTATATATTACATATATTAAAAATATAATATCAAACACTTATTAAAAGTGTGTTTAGAAACTGATTACACTTAATATTATCGTGCCAAGTAGATGTTTTGTTAAATACTTTCTTCTTTTTCACAAGGAAGTACCAATCTTTAACTGGATTGAGTGATATATGGAGTGAACGGTGAAGAAGAAAGTCTGATTGCATGAACAGATGTAATGCATTTCAGTTATGCTGGAAGAAATATTGAAATACTCTTTCTTGCTCATGTTTTTCATTCTCTCTCTCCTTCTTGATGGTGTGCTAGTTCCTCACAGTCTTCGCACTGCTCAAATTGGCCAATCTTAATGTCAGTGAAATGTCAGTTGTTCGTAAGTGTGCGCTGTCCTCGGCACGCTGACATGCTGTTCTCTCTCGCTCTCCTCAGCATGTGGCTATACATCCACTTCATTTGCCATAAATAACATCCATAAGGACCCGGTGGGTGTTGAGCGGCCTCACCTAATACAGCCTTTACAGGGAATCAAGGAAAGTGAATGCTCTAAGCTCCACAGCACATGACAGACCACCTACTTACACTAAAAAAACAGCATATTTCATCCAGCAAACGAATACTGTTCCCAAAAGAACAGTTTAAAAACCCCCACAAAAGCTCAATCCAAATGAGTGCAGTTACCTTAAAAAACAAACTTGAGTACAATTAGTTTTGATAAGACCACAAGCTTCACTACCAGTGTTCGGATTGACTTTTGTTTAAATGGTCAAATTAGTTTTGTAGATGAAAGTAAACTATGCCTTTCTTTGAAAAAACTAAACTATGGAGTAAATTTGTTGAAATGGATATATAATAGAAGAGAGTGAGCAATTGACATGAATACACTGTTTATAAGCATTTCTAATTCAATAATACAGAGCAATTGAGTTCTTAGTATTAGCCATTGTGCTTACAGTTTGTAATGATGTAGATGTTACAGGCTGCTGCTGTTACACATTTGTTACAGACCGAGTCTGTTACACAGATACTTATGTAACCAAAAGATTGTCACATGTGTTGCAGACTTTATACAACGTAATTATAAATTCAAGTACACAGACATAAGCTACTTAAAGATTGTACTTAAGTGTAACAGACTCGGTGTGTAACGTGTAACATTAGCTGTCTGTTACATCTACATCATTACAAACTGTATCCACAGACTGTTCCAGAACTTAGTTACATGATAAGTACATTTTAGTTCATGTTTGTACAATGGCTACTACTAAGGACTCAATTAGGTAATTACTCTGTATTATGACACCTTAAAATAAAGTGTTATAATTACTTTTAATACAGCATGAATAACCGATAATGTTAGATTTTTCTGCAGCAGTATTACAGATGTGTCCAGTAACACTGGGAATATACTGTCTGTAAGTTGCCAAAATCCAAAATGTTCAAAAGCTGGAACATATAGTGACAAAGGTTCAAAGAAATGTCCTAAATTAATTTTGGCAGATAATAGACATTGTATTTAACTATGTTAGAAAAATTCCAGGAAACACTGCTAATAGGGAACAAAAATGCACAAAAGACAAATACAATATAAAGCATCCTCCAATTTTACTAAATTACTCAAATACATTTGAAATGCTTTTTTTTTTTGTCATGCCAAGTTTACTGTAAACACACACACACATACTTAAGGTTAACAGATATTATCTGATATTGTTTATCGTACTATCCTCATTAAAACAAAATTTAGGTTTAGTAAAAAATGTGCATTGAGCACAAGTACTACTCCAAATAAAAATTATTTTTTGTCTTTTTTATATCAGTAAGTCTAGAGCGATGTGTCAATAAATTTGTTAATAGATCTGAACTATAGTATTAAATAAATGCATTCAAAATATATTACTTCTTTACTAGGGTCCACGTCACAACAATCCTGGAAAGAGATGCGAGTTGTCTTTGACGTGATCATCTTTTTTCATATCGTTATCACGGAACGCAAAGACAAAAAGATGAGAAGAGCTCTCCACAGATATTCTTGTTATATTACAATACACTAAAATACCAAGTGTTACTTATTGTCCTGATGTGTGAAAATAGAACATGAACATTTTAAATGCAGCAATATTTCCAAATATTGTAAGTGTCCGCCTTAACTTAAAGCAGTAAGCTTGCTAAGAAAAAGGTGGATGGGGTAGGCAAAATTAACAGACACCCTAATACAGTATCCTAGGGTCCTAATCACTGTCATCAGACAAGTCAAACACAGCTAAGCTCAAAGGCATGGTGATTTTGTGTCCCTGTCTAAGCGAGCAGGTCTCGGAGGAGTTGAGATTGGCCTGTGGGTCCAGAGGAGCTGACGGGAACTCCAGAGGAAACATCTGATCAAAGTCCCTCACGATGGCCTGCAGTTCTCCGTCTGAACTCAAGTCCTCCTCAGCACTCGAGTCTGAAAACAACTCCGAGCTCAACGCTGCCGCCAGAGGAAGAAAGAACTGAGAGGATGAGGACAGATGGAAACAGAGACCATGAAAATTAAGAAAAAAAGGACAAACAGAAAAAGAAAGAAAAAAGATCAAAGGAAACCGGTAACATAAACAAGACTGGAAGAGTGCTCAGTGCTGAGTGTGAAGCGTACAGCTAAAGACTCAAAAGATCATGCTTTAAATACTCGTAAACAAGCTAACATTGTTTCTGTGTTTACGTACAGCGCTCCTGAAGCTCAAACAGCACAGAACAGCAACTGCACAGCAAGCGTGTGGAAAGATAATCTGACAAACTGTGTTTCTCAAGTCACTTGATAAAAGCATCTGCCATAAAGCAAACCACTACCAAAAAAGAATACTTCAAGTTTATTTTATTAAGTATACTTAGATAAAGTTCAAGTTTATTTTTAAGCGCCTGTCCTCCAACAAACAACAACTCTATAGGTCGTTTGTGCCTGTATCTTATTACGACCTTTATTTACGTTTTAAAGGTATGCGCCCTCTAGCAGGCAAAAAAATAATGACACTGTCGTATTGCGTCTTCCATCATTGATTAACGTATGTATCACAAAATGTGTGTTTTGTTAAGAAACAGTGTGTAGAGATTTAACACTGATCTCATGGTGATTAAAACATATTTTACTAGGTTTAATTTGTACGAATGACCACACTAACCCACACCTAAACCTAGCCATTACAAAAATTGAGCAAAATTGTGATTTATGTGGTTCTCTGGGTTCAATCCCATAATTGCATGATCCAAACTGAGCTACGCTAACCCTGAATCACATGGCCGATAAAACAGTACAAAACATTAATATGCAAATGTCTTGTTGCCGATAGGGGCGCAATTTAAGTATACACTCTGATGGGTCGTGTTTCACCGCTATTGTACAAACGACCTATACGGGCGTATTAGTTGGGGGACAGGTTGATACTTTATGTAGTAAGTATACAAATATGAGTATACTAGCGGTATACTTGTAAATGTACTAATTCAATAATTCTAGGTACTAAATTGGCCCTCTTTCTAGTATTTAAAAGTATACTTTTAATAGCATATTTAGAACACTTTGAAGTATAGTTTCATTAAACTACTAAGTACTAGTAGTTTAGTAGTTGCATACTACACTAGTTTACTTTACTAGTTTTCTTTAAGTGAACTTTACATTATACTTTAAGTATACTTCAATGTCTCTATTTAGAGAGTGGCTTTATTTTCAAACACCGCACAAATGTTTACGTAAAGAAAGAAGGCGGAGCTATTATTCTGGCTGTAGTGTTGCTGCGGGCGCCATGTTCTGGAGACGCTGTGTGTTGATGTGAAAGAGAAACTACTTCCAAAAGAGGACACAACTAGGAATTAGTGTTAAGCTGTGTTTCCAACACTGTTCCAGAAGAGTTGAACACAAATATTGGAGTGTGTTCAGCACATTTACGGAGGACTGATTCCTGAACCTGACAGAGCAGTCTATGCTGGCTGTGCACAGAGACTAGAAAGAGAGGCAAGAAAAGTCTGCTGCTGACCACTCACAACCTTGTAATGTAACAATAAAGGTACATTATTCAAAGAACCTTACCATTCAACTACTAACTTACTATTCAAATGTGAGCTTGATCACGAATGCAGACTTGATGTTATGTTTATATGGCGCAATGCAAAAGCGGCGCATGAAAAGACTTACAATCAGTAATTATGTCTCCACCTAATTACTGTCACCCAATACGTCAATACTTGACGTATTGAGACATCTTAAAATACAGTGTTAATTAAACATTCAGTTAGCACTGAAGTAAACTTAAGTAATGTATGCATATTTGCATGCAACTAACCATAAACAATACCCTAATCCTAGAGTAAGTACATGTAGCAATTAATGTTACTCAGTACTCAAATGTAATTTTACTGTAACAAGGACACCTTTAATGTGCCATAGAATGCATTGATACAAGTGTTCTCTGATATTTACATAAGGAATGTGGCTTAGGTAAGGGCAAATATTCTCCTGAAATGGTTTTACTCAAGCACTGACAACCCTAGGATTTCTCCCTAGAATTAAATAGTCTGCTTTTGGCTTATTTGTGTAATGAAGGGGACATGGGCGCTCGGATCCATCTGCAAAATCTCTTTATTCCAGGCAACAGGCAAGGTCAAAGACAAACAGGGTAAACAGGTACAGTGGAGGCAATGCAAGATCATGGTCAAAAGACAGGCAGGAGGGTCGAGGCAGGCAGAAAACAATCAACAATGGCAGAAACGGGCAGAGGTCAGAAACACTTAGAAACAAACACGGGAAAGAATGCTAGGAGAGACAATGCTACACGTTTGTCTATGGGTGAATGAAGCAGTTAAATACTGAGTGAAAGTGAGAGTGAGAGTGGTGATGAGTAGCAGGTGTGAGTGATAGATGGTGGTGTGACTGTGCAATGCATAATGGGAAATTGAGTCCATGATAGAATATGAGTCCAAGGGAGGTGAGTTGATGCAAGCACCATCTAGTGGAGATCCGAGGGCACTCATCACAATTTGTAAGGGTCATGAATAATCTGGTTGAGCTCTGCTGTGATTGGCTGTTTCACAGTCCGGCTCATTTCAGTAGCTCACACGGTAAGAAAGAGACACAAGGAGGAAAATATATATTTCAAATACTTTCTCTCACATTTATATCATCGGGTAATTATGCTGTAAATTAAATGCAGGCATCCAGAGCTGCTATTAATATGCGGGGCACAGAAACTGCTTTCAAAAGCATGGACGCTTTTCACTTTCACTTTTCAGATTCGTGAATGCACGCACACGGTTTATATGGACCATCAGTACTTACCACACAGTTTACTAGATCAGCTTGTCGGTGGTGCTTAGGATCTATAATTTATTTGCCATCATCCTCAGTCACTCAGTTTATGTGTTAAGTGAAATGTTATGTACTGTAAAGCTAACAATGTCCCTTTAGTGGCTTGCATTATTTTATTAGAATGGGTTATTTTATATTCGTGCCTTTATGAATACAAACACCAATGCATTCCTGCTCTCCGCATCCGCTGAACAGCCTGGAACATAACATTATTTTCCATGATCGGCCATTTTCACTATTGTTCTGCTTGTTTCTTCACGATACCTGCAGACATCTGATGGTTCGGTTGGCGGCTGGTCTAGAACATGGGCAGGTATACCTTATGTTGGGGGCGTAACTATTACGTAATGATTTACACAAGAAAAAGGAAACAATGGTGTTTCAGACGCACTGGATGTCATTTCCATGTACAGAACTCTGATTATTTAACTACACCTAGGTAAAGCCAGTTTTCCATTCCATGGCACCTTTAAAATAAAGTGTGACCATATTTTCTTTTGTATTGTTTCAGTAATAAGCACTAGTTCGCACTAGCGTGTGCTTCTTTTTCACAAGTATTATGACAACGTTTTTGTTTTTTTGGATCATGACTATTTTATGAGATATATACACAATTGTGAATATTTTTTCAAAGCATCTATTTTTATGGTCTATTAAAGAAATCAAAGGTTTTGGAAAACATGAGAATGAGTCTGGAGTACAAACTTGGTTAGTGTTAGAGTAGTGACCTGCAGTCAGAGACTCACCGGGGTGTTGGACTGCTCAATCAGCTTTCTCTCCCACACCTTTAACCGTCTCTCTCTTTTTTTCAGCTCTTGTTCTTTGGTGCTCAGATCTCTCTCCAGCCGCTTCAGACGTTCTAGAGTCGCCTCAATCTCACACCTGCTCACACAAAACCCATCGTATTCATTAACATCATACCACTATTTATAAAACACATTAATAAGTGATTAGTTTGTTTGCCAAAGAGAAATGTATAAATATACACAGAATTATGTAAACAAACTATTAATATGGATGTGATGAATTCAGTTTTAATATTTATTTAAATTAATGAATTCTTTTTTTGTTCCTGTTTTTAATATTATTTATTGCTTTTGATTTTTGTATGACTTACCACTTTTAACCAGTGTACTTCTGCAGTACATTGACAATTTACAAATAAAATTACACTGGCGTTTAGGGCAAAAATATATATAAAAATACTTATTTGTAGATTGTCATTATTTTAAATAATAAATTATTTTGTAATATTGACAGCACTTTTGAATTAGACTGAGAATTTGTGCAATACAATTTCTCTCAAATTTCTCTGAACTTTGAGGCAAGAACAACAGAAAAAAATACAATATTAAAAAATATTAATTTTAAACATGTTACAATTGGTATAAAATAATATTAATAATTTAAAAATAAAATAATTATTCTCATGAAATATTGGGTCTAGTAATGCTCATGATAATGCCCATAACCTCTAAATAATTGTCCCATTTCAGACACACATGGTGTCTGTACCGTTACTCACAAATATGTATTTCCTCTTAAATATGTTTCCACTGCTCTATCAAATGTCTATGGTGTTTTGAAAAAACATTATTTTTGTATTCTGATTTCACAACAAAGCTCTAAAATGTTATGGAAGAATAATGGCTGAATATTGTCTTTATTCTCCACACAACATAAACGCTCCTAAAGGAAACACATTTTCTCAGCTGGTCAGCAACATTTAGAGCAGAATTGTTCAGCTGTGTTTCTTTTAATTATAGGTGTGTGCAGTCAAGCCCGAGTCATTGTTGATGTGTAATATCATATTCCACCAGCAGAAGGCGCTGCACAATCTCTCCAGACTTCAGTTATTTGTATAAGAACAGGAGCTGGGACTCCTCCCATTAGGACCGCCCTTATTGTTTTGCCACGCCCCCTTATTGCTCCACTACAACTCCAAACTTCCCTGAGTGACTGATTTCCTTCTCTGTTTCTTTTCTGACAAATTTCTGATGAAATTTTACATGTCCTCGGTTCCCCTTTCTGACCCAGCACGTCTGTAAGGATGGACATGAACTTCCTAATATTGCATCAAACACCCAGACCTTTCATCCTACCATAAATATACCAAAACCTCATTTTTGATTAGTAATATGCATTGCATAATATGAATTGTATCTCTGTTGTATCTTAATGTTGTCCTAAAACCTTAATTATTCAGCTTTTAGACTGTGTATGAATATTAATTTTGATACTTTACTTTAATACTTAAGTTTTGTGGTTGATGGTCAAATATTATATAATATTGTTTATATTTTTCTTTAAACCTATTTAAACTTCATTTCAAAATAACAAATGTGCATTTTTGTGCAACTAAGTAATGCAAAATAACACACGGCGGGCATATGATATAGATATTGTGAAGCATGAGTGTTGAGTAACTGTACCTCCACTCGGCTTTATTGTGCAGGAAAGTGTTGCACTCCTCAGGTAAGTGACTGTCGTTCCACATGCACTCCAGCGTGGATAAGATGTGATTGAACAGAGGTCTTTCCTACAACACCGTCACAACAGCTTCATTAAAACATCTGCACTGAACTCTTCTAAAACACTATTAGCATTTATTAACTGATAATTTGCTCATAAAAATTCAATCTTACCTGGTCAATAACACACTACACTACATCACAACACTCTTTAGTGAAAAAGAAACTAATGAAAAAGAAGTAGACTTTAGTATACTTTTAAAAAGTTCTTCTTACGTAAATAATATTAATTGTAATTAAAGCGGGAAAATACCACTTATAATAATAATAAAAATTCTCAAACAGCCATAAGATCAGATCAGATGAATGTGTAATATGTGCAATACGTCAGATTTGCTTTGAACTTTTTTTTTTTATATAATATCAGTTTGATTATTTTGATGGTACCCTTTAGACAGCTGTATAAGTATTTGCTGAATACATGCTAACACGTTTTTAACAATTGTGATGCTTCCTCAACAGACATACTGAGTATAGGACGCTTTGCAAGTATGTGATCATTCTCCTACCCTACCCTAGTCTGCTAACGCTCTTAAGGTCTATATAATAAGCATTGCATTTTTCTTTTAGTTGAAAGTATTAGCTAGCTCACATTAGCCTCAATATTAGCCTCACAGGAAACACTGAAATAACACTCAGCACGTAAACACTCACAGGATCTTATCAGGTACTGTGCAGATCATAAATAAACAATGTCAAGATATGATATAGTCCATTATAAATGAAGCAGAGGTCCCACTTTATATTAAGTGTCTCTAATACCTGTGTACTTAGATGTGTATGTAGTATGTAACCACAGTGTAAGTACACATTGCTACATAGTATCTACAGCTGTAATATATTTCTGTAACTTCACACATGTAACCCCTCTGAGGGGTGTTACAGAAATATCACAGCTGTAGATACTATGTACCGGTGTGTACTTACACTGTGGTTACATACTACATACACATCTAGTTAGTGGAAGTACACTGGTATTAGGGACACTTACTTTAAAGTGGGACCCAAAGTTAATTTACAAAAGTGCACTTAAGTGCGTTAGACACGAAAGTATCTCTCTTAACACATGGCCCAAGTACTTTTTAAAAATATACTTTTAATGTTCAAACTCTAAGTACACTACAAGCTACAGAAAGTGCACGTGTTTTTCACAAGGACTTGTACGGTTAAGAGGTTACAGTCACGAGGCTCCGACACTTTAACAGCTTTTTCAATTAAACATTCGTAAGCTGTCATAAACTTAATGAAGGGTAGAAACGTCCGTGTGATAGTGTTTCTAAACAGCTGGGTGTTATGATACTGTTCTGTGAGTGACAGGCAAACCTGAATTCATGAAGCTCACTAGAATGAGTGCGAGTGCTCACAGGAGATGTGTGACCTGACCGACCGAAACTGAGACGGAGAAAACAAGCCCTGGAATCAACTTTGATTGGATGAATTAAAAGCGTCAGGATAAGAGGCAATCACATATTAATAAAGACAACAGTTATTAATGTCCTGACCAAACAGCATGTCTTATCTATTATTCATGCATTAATGCATTTCAGCTTAACACAGAGCAAATACCAGTCTACTTAAGCACTGGATAATTACTGTATTAGTATACTGCAACATATTGCTAATGCTTTGTAATGTATGTAATTATCGTAGGTTTATTGTATGTTTGCATAAAACGTATTCTGTTTTTGCTAAATATGACGTCATAGGATAAACTAAGAGTAAGAGTTGATTCACTTTTCTCTTCAGGCGTCTGTCAAATCATGAATGACTTTCTTTCTTCTGTGGAACATTCAAAATATTTTGCTGGTAACCAGTTAGTTTTGGTAAGCACTGACTTCTACAGTACGAACAAAACATTTTTTCATGTTCCACAAAAGAAATTAAGAAATCAAAGCTAAAGTAATATTTGAGAAAGTACAACCAGCCAGTGTTCAAAACTATCACCTTATTTGCGCCCAATTCAAAACAGTCAGCTTATATTAATTTTTAATAATGACATTTTACTTGCTCGGATGGAAAATAAATACAAATAAAAAGTGTGTATTAAATAAAATGACAATTATTTTATAGTAGACTTTAAAAAAAAACATTGCAAATACTTACATCAGCAAGCCTTTATTTTGGCGGGTTGCCAGCAAGTAAGCAATTTTAAAGCAGCCAAGGGTCAGTGAATGAATGAAACGTCACAGTTTTTTTAGATTTTAGATCTAAATTTATCTTTTCAGTTTGAATGTAAATTTTACATCTAGTCAATTTAGTTTTTTTTTTTTTACTTAATGTTAAATATTACTCAATCACCCAGCCCTTTTTGTTTATTCTGGTTATGCATGTGCACCTATGTACTGTTTTTTTGCACACCTGCAAATGAAAACTGTACATTTGTTTGGAATTAAGCAGAAGCAAACAAATGTGAAAAACTGACACTAGGCAGAGTCATCGTAGCGACATTTAGCAACTTTAGCTGCTTCCACTGACTACATTTAGTAACTGTGGTTTAGTCTGTGGTTTAATCTATGACATGACCTCATTTACACATCAAGTTAAATGTGTGCTGTTGTCTTACTTTCGGTTCTGTGACCCAGCAGCTTTTCATCAAACAGGCAAAACTGGCCGGGCAGCTACTGGGAATCGTCAGCCTCTGCAAAACACGCAGAAAATATGTCATAAACCACAGTCACAACTGCTGCAGATACACGGCTCATACAACTGCCTTTACCTCGCTCTTCTCTACCACCAGCCAGGCCACCTGCAGCCCCTCCAGACCTTTGAAGGGAATTTCACGAGTCAACATCTCCCACAGGACCTGAAAAAAACCCATGGATTAATCACAGCATGCCAGACCAACGCATCGAGCAACTGACTACCTAATGCATGCACACACTCAAAAACATACTTTGGACCTAAAAATACTGTACATTTATTTAGTTTTAGTCTCAAATTTGGTTCAAACCTTACACTTTTTGTTATATATATTAATAACAATATTGTTCCCCTTCAGTCTAGTTCACTTCGACGTTACATATGGGATCTCGCATGAGAGACCAATCGCCTTCGAGTCTTTTGGAAAAGGCCAATGAATATTGGCGTGCAATAATCACAGCCAGGTGCATCTTATCACGGCGTGAGTATATGAGGGCACGGCTGGATTGCACCTGCAGCTTTTCGCTTTCGGAGCACTCGCCACAGTTTATGCTGTCAGAGTCTGCTGGGAAAGAGACTTATCTTCTTGCCACCGGAGTAAAAGAAAAAACAGAGTTCCTTCGAGTTCAGCCTCTCTCGTATGCCACAACAAAGGAGATCCATCTGGGCGTTGCGAGCAGGGGTTCGCGGGATTGGTAGCCTTTTTAAAGGCTTGTGGCAGCCGATCCTTTGCTCTCCAGCGAGTGACCTACCTGAGTGCACCGCGGTGCCGCGAGAGGTCCTCCCTGGGCAACCGGGCTGAAAAAAGAGTGCAATTTCTTTACAGTCTCGTAGGCGTTCCCCAGAATGTCTATGCGTCCGTGCGTTGCTGGGTGCGGGAGTTTTCTCACCTCCTCTGACGGTCACGATCGCTGTCTCACGTGCCTGGGCCGGGAGCACGCTGAGGCAGCTTTCGTGGATGA
>JAUMHP010000057.1:891685-921891 GCA_032361065.1 Enteromius trimaculatus
TGCGAATTCGTGAAATATTGTATGTGTGTGTATTTAAATATAAATAATAAATATACAAAGAAAAATTGTTTTTTTTTTTTTGAACATGATTCATCGTAATTAATCACTTGACAGCACTAATATATATATATATATATATGGGTTCACAAACATAGCTTTGCTCTAGGTCACTGTACACATCATATAATGGTCAGATTATCAGGTTCAAACTGAGATACACACAGAGAGAGGGGAAATTAATAAGCTCACTGACAAGGCTGAGCTGGTCATAAACAGCACCTTGACCTGCTCTTATTACATTTACTTTTCATAAAGTACTGCAGACTCTTTAAACACCGCTTTATGATCGTTTACAGTCACCGCAGGTTCACTCAGCACAGCAGACCCAGATCATGACAGACACACGCTTTTAAACTCACACACAGGTTGACATGTCATAACGAATCAGCGTTGCATAAATCAAGCTCATTAAGACCTGACAGTTACTGATTCTTCATACATGGAGAAAAAGTTGTGTACTTTTTATTACAGCAAAAGTACAGTACTATTTATTCAAATTGATGGCTGAAATGTGTGTGTGTGAGCATATATACATGAGTATGTTAGCTCAGGTACATTAAATTATAGTGACAAATACAACTTTAGATTTTAATAATGTATTAGTTTGTTTAAATTATCATTAAATAAGGTTAATTAATGCTTCATAATTAGCTTATATTAACAATCAAATATAATCTAATGCCAAAAAAACTATAAAAACTATAAAATGTGACCATTTCTGTTTGTGATTTAACAAACTGGAGGCTGATAACTCATCCCAGACATGCTGAGGATATTTGCTCATTACTGTTTGCTTATTATTATCCAAATGCAGCCAGCAAACACAAACAAGAAACAGAAATGCAATATAGATAGATCATTAATATAGATAGACCTGCATATGCAGATAGATCTACATCTTTAAATATAGTTATAGCCTAAAAGAAAGAAATGCTTTTTATTTTAAACAAATCGTCTTCCGACTGAAACTATCTACGAAACGCACAATGTATGTCGTGCGTATGGTGATCAGTCCAGCTGAATTAGTTACAGGAGATTGTGGATAATAATAAAAAAGCATGTTTGCGTAATATCACTACAGCCCTGCCTTACAAACACTAATAAATGCTGCGTTTCAGAGTGATGAGTCATGTTTGACTGACCTGTAACGATTCCATAGTTGGGCGCCTCCAGAATCGCTCCATAAAACTGGATAATGTTTCGATGACTGAGAACACTTAAAATCTCTGCCTGGAAATGCAGCCAACACAAAGAGTACAACAACATCAAAAAGAGATAATATTCAATATATCGGTATTCTTCCTACTTTAATACAAAAATGTATCATTACAAATAATGGCATTGTTAGCATAGCCTCATAAACTAACCTACTGTGTTATTTTAATAAACACATTTCTCTAAATTATCAACATAATCAAAACTTTGAGGATGAACCTGTTGTACGCAATTTCCTACATGCCTTCTGTCATCAGATTGATAGTTTATACTTTTTTTTAAAAACCCGTTTTGAGCAAAATTGTAAGACTGTCAGGTTAAGGTTCACTTTTCTTTTTGCTGTAAAATCTTTATTGATTTTTATAAAGTAAACGTAAGAATAACTTTCATAAAACTACTTGTGTTACTCCAAACATCAGCTCTTAGAAAAATGATTTTCAAATGAAAGTATATGATCATGTTCATTTGATCATCTATCATTATTACTGTATTGCATATATGCTAAAAACTAGAGCTTTGATCAAAATATTATGCATATATAAATACACAGATGAATGGATGTTATGTTTACATATTAGTATTATATTAAATAAGTTTAATTAATATAATAAATCTGACCTTGGACAACAAGATCAGTTGTAAGTGTTAATTTTCCGAAATTGAGATTTATACATGTCCTGAAAGCTGAATAAATAAGCTTCCCATTGATGTATGATATGGATAGGGTAATATCTGACCAGATACATCTATATGAAAATCTGGAATATGAGGGTTCAGAAAAATCTAAAGTAGTCCAAATGAAGGACTACTACTACCAAATATCTTATCAATGCATATTACTAATAAAACATGAAGTTTTAATATATTTTCAGTAAGAAATTGCCTAAAGACCTTCATGGAACATGATCTTTACTTACTATCCTAAGGACTTTTGGCAAAAAAGAAAAATCAATAATTTTGACCCATACAATGTATTTTTGGCTATTGCTACAAATATACCCCAGCGACTTAAGACTGCTTTTGTGCTCCAGGGTCACAAATATTTACAGTGCACACATACATTGAGAAACAAAAACTTTGATTTTGGATTAATCTCAATTAATTGTCTGAACGGAGTAGTGATTTAACTAACTTTTTAGGCAGTTAGTTCCTCCATCAAACTAATTTTTAATGTAGTTTTTCCCGTCTAAATGGTACAATCTCAAACCATTAGACTCTAAAACACTGCGCAAAGAACAAAGACAACAATGAATCTAGCACTTAAAAGTAAATAGTCACCCCAAAGACAAACACTGCACTCAGCTGAAACTAATATGACTTAATTATGTGACAATTTTCTCTTAAAGACATAGTCTATGAATTTCGGTTGACAAAAGCCGCTGTGAGAGCGCGCGTCTCTCTGCGCAGAGCAGGGGGAGGCGTAATCGCGCGGCTCGGACTGGAGTCGACACACAGAGAGGCAATTAAAATGATTATCACACTGACAATTAAAGCATGTGTTTGAAAAGCTCGGCCGACTCTCACTCCCACCTCTTTTTCAATCTTCAGAAGCTTTTTCACCGCCACCTCTTTGTCCTGCGAGAGCCAGCGGGCGCGATACACGCTCCCGAAACTCCCGCCACCGCAGTTCTCGTAGAAGAGGATGTCATCGAATTTGATTTGCACAAAGGAGGCGCCCAGAGATGCCATGGCATAATGGCACTTAGAAACACACTTCTCTCCTGAAGAACCAAGAAAAGAGGACAGGATGAGAAGAGAGCGAGAGACGGGGCTCCTCAGAGGAGAGATGTTGTGATTTGATCTGCCACGGAGAGAACTGCTCACTTCTACTCCAGTGAACACACACACACTCACACACACACACTCACACACACACAAGCCGTGAGCTGTCAGACAGAATCCACTTGCTCAAAAAGCAAGCTGACGTTTGGCGCTGTGTGTGTTTATGTGTTTTTGTGACAGTTTGCATGTCCTGTCCGATAAGTTTAACACCGCGAGATATTTAAAGATATATGACACTGTCTGTGAAATCCAGGCTAAAGTCTCAAAATCTAATTTGTGGCATAACAAGCTTTAAAGTAGGGTTCGACCGATATGTGTCTTTCACTGCCGATACCGATTATTATAGACCATGTAGACCAATAACTATATTTTGAACCGATATATGTGTCTGGTGTGTAAAAACGAAAATAACAAGAGCTACGACAATAACTGTAAGGGTAATATAAAGAGAGAGTTAAAAGTGGGGCCACTGTATGCTTCATGATTAAGCCTATAAATACTGTACAATAGTTAAACAGCTTGTCTTCAGTAATTTACATGTTAAAAATGTATGTGAAATAGAATAATTTCTCATAATTCTTTTTTTTTCTGATGATTAAATCATAACCTACATGAGATTCAATTCATCATCCCATGCTCATCAGCTGATTAACTTAAAAAAGAACAACATATAATTATTATTATAAATAATTGAATTGTCTTCAAAGCTCCATTGTAGACCGCAACTATTTTAATAAACTATTACACTAATGGCCTATTATAGGCAGACTTAGTTCAATGGCCTATTGAAATTTACATTTTTTGTCATTCTAATCTTGGTCTATGCGACAGTAATTTCAATTAGTTTTAAGTTACAGTCAGTGCATTGAAAATTAAGCCATAAAACATTATCTCGTTTATATTTTAATCAAATGAAAGTTAAACTCTATTTTTTATCAAACGAGCTTACTATTAAAATTAAAAAGTTGTCCAGCTTCACTGAAATGGATTGCGCTGCCTCTGAGAGACAACTGACACGTGATCACTGAAGCAGCTCTAGTTAGAAAGTGCTTTCTGTGTGAGATTGCAAAACTTTGAGTGCCTTCAGTCTTTGTGTTGATTGGTCGGACTCATGATTGACTCCCAACAAATCAGATTTGCTTTTGTTAGGGCTTTTTGACCCTAGAGTGGTGAGTTGTGACAGGCTGCATATCAAAATCAAATTTTTTATGGCCAAATCGGTTTTGCAAGTTACCGATAATGATAAAATGCTTAATAGATAATCGGTCGACCCCTACTTCAAAGGTTGAATTCAACCTTTGTATTCACTATAATTTCAATCTTTCATAGCCATACTCAGTCAATATTAACAATATCATATCACAGAATGTACTTTACCTTAAGAAGGATGATTTTATGTAAAAAAAAAAAAATCCTTTACATTGGTTTTTACAGACAGGGTCACATATAGTTCACCAAAAAATTAACATTTACTCATCCTCAGGCCATCCAAGATGTGGATGAATTTGTTTCGTCATAAGATTTGGAGAAGTGTAGCATTGCTGACAGCTGATAAAAACATCACAATAATCCACACCACTACAGTCCATCAGTTAACATCTTGTGCTGTGTGTTTGTAATAAACAAATCAATCATTAAGAGTCCATAATCCACCTAATCCAGCCTCCTTCAGTGATTAAGTCCATCTCCTGTTGTCCTCTCACATCAAAATCCACATTTATTTTTGTACAACTGTTTTGGACCATTTCTGTGCATATTTCTCTCCTAAATCAGACTTTTCCACTACACACTATTATGGATAGAGGACTCATATTTTAGCTGGAAGTTGAATCTCAATGATGGATTTGTTTCTTACAAACATTCATCTTTTTGTTCCACAGGATGTTAAATGATGGGCTGGAGTGGATTATTGATGTTTTATCAGCCGTTTAGAGTCTCCTTCTGACGGCACCCACTCACTGCAGAGCCTCCACTGCTGAGCAAGTGATGTAACGCTGCATTAATGCTACATAGTCTGAGGAGGAGTACATTTTCTGCAAATCTTTATTTTTGGGTGAACTGTTTCTTTAAACAGTTCACAGGAATAAGGTTTAGTTCATGAGAGAAAGCAAGAAATTTGGCTCATGATCAACAAGTGGACGATCCCTATTGTCTCCCTCTCATAACACGCATGAGGCTGACATTCCTCTCGCTTATCAATGTTTTACTGGGAATTCCTCATATCTGCAATCAGAGCACATGACACACGCTCATACTGATCTGAGGTCAGCTGACAATTGATTGTACATCAAATCAGCAGATACCCCTGTTAAACCGAAGTTTATTTAATTCTGTTCTTTACAGTATTTATGTGTAAAAATATCAGTTACAGACAAACCCACAGCAAGTTTGTGATGCTCACAAATGATATATGCATCTTGTAAAAGCAGAATCAGAGGAGAGGAAGACAGAGCAAATTGTTGCTGGCGTATTGTTATTTTCTCATTTTTTCTGGAGTAATTATGTTTTTTGAGAGCTGTGACGGACTGCTGGGGTGCACAGCGGGCTCCGGCTCTATACTCACAGAGGGACTCCACACCTCTTGGGCGGTTCAGCCCGATTTATGTTATATTTAGCAATGCAGGAAGAGGACTGAAACACTGGTGCCTTTTATGCACACATACAAGAAAGAGACTCCGGTGGATAATGTACCTAAAGAGCAACACTGTCACATCTTTATAAATACAGAGGCTACAAAATAGTTTGGAATGTCACTGAATTAGATACAAAATATTAATTCAAGTGTCATTAAATGCTACATGAGCTTTTCTATACTTGTGAAAAGGAAGTAGACTTCTAATAGGTTATATCTAAAAAGCAATATGCTACATGTTAGGTTTTTGGACATTGTCAATAAAAAAAAAACTATTAAAATGGATTATAATTTCAGTTTTTCAGCATTTAGCTAAACCTTAGGGTTTTTTTCTGACCAGTCGTTAGTAAATATTTACATGCAAAATTTTATTGTCTTTGAAATAATTGTTAAAGTGGATTGCCTCAAATATAGGCTACCTCAATGACATTTCTATTGAAATGTGTTTAATTATTTGTATTAACTGCACATGTATAATGATGAAGTTGCCATTTAGTAGGTCCTGCATTTAAAATATATTAACTTTAAATGTAATATGAAAATAATCAAGTACATCATAAGCTTTGTTAGTCAACAGATTCAACTTTGTGTATACTTTTCATGGAGTCATAAAAATCATTTCTTTAAGTACAGTTGTCTTTTTTATTTCATTATAATATTATATTCTCTGTAACTACTTCTTTTGAGTAAATCTTTAGGATTTGAGGTACACTACAACTACTATATTCAATGCAGTTAAACATATCTCTGTTCCACAAGGGTCTTCATTAACACCCCTTCCTTATTTAATTTGATTTCATTCATTTATGTATTTATTTATTCAGTATTACACTAGCAGGCAGCATGGACCACAGGTGTAAAGAACCACATTAAATATGCAGATGATCAAATAACATTACAATAGGCCTAGTATTTGTCTGCATTCTAAACAATATTCGTTTCCTGCTGTATCAGTTCAAATAAATGACTTCTGCTTTGATATTGTGCATCTAGTGTAATGGCATCTGTGCATTGATATGCATAAGTGTCCAGACATTGGGATTTATTTCAGTAGGATGGCAGCAGCTTTCCTTCATTCATCTGTCTGCACTGGAACAGAAAGTAAAAGTGGCAGAACAATTTTTCTCATTCGTCCGGGAGTGAAGGCCCATGTGTTCATACAGCTCTCTACACAATGCAGCATGCAGCAGGCAGCAGAATGAATTTCAATACAATTCTTCAACTACAACTCATCTTCAGTTTACTGAAACAATATAACGTGATGGCTATTCCACTTTCCTACAAATCATAAACGCATAAATACATTGTAATAACCATGTAAGAACAAGCAGAACTTATTTCAAGCAATGAATATCAAAGTAAATCTTCGATATCTGATATCATCACTGTACATGGTACAGTGTATTTTTTTAAATAATATATAATAATATATAAACCTGGCTCTAACACCTGCATTGTTTTACACGACTTCCAGGTTTCAGAAAAGCTATCTAGGACTCTAGAAAAGTTCGTTATTAATAAGTGATCATTTCCGGAGTATTTCATCATTAACTCTCCCCGCCTGTGATGCGGGAAGGTCCAGGAACAAGTCCAGACAGGTCCACGACCCCAGCAACTCACACGCAGTGTTATTACAGTGTAACATGCTAATACACACACACACACACACACACACACACGTACCCGCACTCCTGGACCCCTCTGACAGCCTTCTCTGAAGAGATGGACAGCAGTCAGGAAAATCTCGCTTGAGCTTGTGACTCAGCGTCGGATATTCCCGGTGTCCGCTGCGGCGATTTCACGTGTAACAACTTCTTCCTGAACAGATCTGTGCCGCGCGCGCGCGCTGTCACTGTGACGCAGCGGAGCGGCCCGGAGAAAAACAGCGACACTCGGCGGACCACTCGAAACCCTGAAGTACTGAAACCTGCACACCGTTTATTAAAAGAGTGTGATTTAAGAACGACTCTTTTGTAATTATAAAAATAATTAACGTTTTAAAAACAGATATATTCTGGTCATTTTATTTATATATATTTTAATTACACGTATATTAACTATTACCTATTAGCATATTCATTTGAATACAATTAAAATAAACCCTATTTTTGTTGAATATGTATCATTCTAACAATTTATTATAACATGTAATTATACATGAATAAAATCAAAGTAAATCGATTATATTTTAAAATATGATGTATGGTATAAAGTTTATTTATTTCTCTAATTCCATTAAAAAAATAAAACTTGTATAATCACTTTTAATGAATTCCATTATTCCACACAGACTGATATATTTCAAGTGTTTATTTCTTTTTGATTTCTTGATGGTTATAACAACTGGCCAGCAAACTCTCGTGCCGCGAGAGGTCCTCCCTGGGCAATCCGGGAGAAAGAAAAAAAAAAAGAGCAATTTTCTCACGGTTGGTAAGGCGTTCTCTGGAATGTCTATTCAGCCGTGCGTTCCGGATGTGGTAGTTTCCTCACCTCTCTGCACAGACATGATCGCTGGGGCAGGTGTGGATGGTTCATGCGTTTATTACGAATGTATTTTCATCACTACTGTGCGACATTTTCCCATCGCCGTCTTCCCGCAGCAGATCGTAAAGCCGCAAAGGTTTTTCGGTGGCCGCAGCGAGGCGCTTGGGGATCCTCATGCTGACTGCGCAGGATGTTCTGCCGTGCAAAAAAAAAAAAAGCCTCGCGAACTTCTGCCCCTTCATCTAGTTCCGTTGGGTTACCAGAGCAGATTGCTTCCCCGTACAGCGGGCCGAGCATCTCCTCTGATGAACCCCAGAAAGGTGAGATGTCTATTGCAGCATCAGAGGGGAGTCTGCTGGTAAGGTGAATGACTCGCCAGGACAGCGCCCCTCCGTGGTCACTGCCTGTCAGAGTAGGACACAAAACTGCCGGCTAAGGGGATCGAGTTGGGGGTGTCAGGGGCATCCGATTCCTCGAGGCTGGATGATTAGTTTCTTGGGCAGGGGGCGTAGTATTTCCAAGTTTCCCCCCGATGCCTTTCTTCCTGGAGGTGCACGAGGAGCTGGTCAGGTCAGGCCGCACTGGGCTGCCACCTGGCCTGATCAGCCCTTTATGCCCTCCCAGGCGCGTGAGCTCTCGTCTGCCTTCGCGGGCCAAGTTTGCCGCTGCGGGCAGGCTGCCACCGCCCTGCATGTCATGCGCTGCCCGAGGGTGGCCCTGATCAAGGGTTGCAGGAACCTCACACCGCGGCCGACCTCGCCCTCATCCCTTGGTCAGTTGATGTTCACAGTCGTGGTCTGGGAGCGCCACCTATGGCTAACCTGGTGCAGATGGCAGATGTTGACAAAGGGTGGTCTATTCGGTGACACTGTTGAGGACTTAGCCCAGGAGTTCTTGGCAGTTCAAAGGTAGCCCGAGGCGATGTCCTACATCCTGCCTTGGAGGGACTCCAGCCGGTCCCCGGGTGTTCCGCCTCCGCCTGCCGTCGCCGAGGGCATCCCCCCGCAGCAGCCAGACTTTCTGCTCCGTCCCGCACTGAGGCACACGATCCCAGATAGGCGGCCCGATGTCGAGCTGTCCACGAGCGAATCTGCGAAGTGTCCCTGACACGGGCAACCCTGAGGTGATGGTGGTTGCTCTTTGGGGGATGACAACATCTCAGTCCCCACTCCCAGGCACAAGACAGCGGTCCCTCTCAAACGTTTCAGAGACCCATGCATCAGTACATCTGGCATCCCTGCGGAGACCCTATTTGGCCCCTAGGGCAGTGGGAAGGTTACACGCAGACTCTCCTGTGGACATGCTTGCCTGTTGGCACCGGGGTCTCTGCGTAACGCGGCCTCTTCCACGAGTCTGTTCCCATATGTAACGTCGGAGTGACTCGACTGAAGGGGAACGTCTAAGGTTATGTAGGTAACGTTACATCCCCTCTCCACGACCCTGGGTTGCGCTGATGCCAGCTCGACTCCTCAGCGAAAACCTGCAAGTGCATTACATCCGTGCCCTCTTATACTAACGTAGTGATGAGGTGTACCTGGCTGTAATAAAATGCACTTGAGTATTGGCCTTTTCTTAATACTCGAAGGCGATTGGTCTCTCATGCGAGGGAACGTGGGTTACCTACGTAACCTTAGACGTTTTTGTTCATAAGCAGTAAGCTATAGAAAATCAACTAAGGACAATTATGAATGAAAAAAAGACATTGACATGTCTGTAACAAGACATTTTATGACAGTTTTATTTACACAATACACACAGAGGTATAAAGTTTGCAGACAAGCCAACAACAGGCCTTTGAAATGTGCTCATAATTTCTCATTTCACCATTTAGGGCTTTTTTCTTCATGCTTAAGATCAAATAAATATCTTGATAAAATTTACATCCAGTCCTTTTTTACTTCCAAAAATCATAATAAAAAAAAAATGTAGAAACAAAATTCAAAATAATTTGAGATGATTGATAAACAACACTATCAGTTCTAAAAAAATGTGGAGTTGGTAATATTTTTATTGTTATTGAAAGAATTTCTAATGCTTACCAAGGCTGCATTTATTTATTTAGTTATTTAATTATTCATTTAATTATTCATTCACACGATCCTTCTATTATTCTAATAAATTAAAATGCATATATTTTATGTATATATATATATATATATATATATTTAAACATTTATAATTCATGTTTTTATTGTGTTATCATGTTTTGTCTTGTATTAGTTAGCTGTATTTTTGGAGTTATTGTTATTTAATCAGAACAAACCAACTGCAGTTTGATTGATATTAATTGGAATGCAGAAAAAAAAAATGTTTTTGCAAATGTTTTTCTCTTCACATACATATAATTAGTTTATTTGCCTTTTGTGGAGACTGTGACATGTTTTTAGAATTAACTGATGAAATTAACTTTTATTTAACGTATCCTTGCTGAATATATATTTTTTTCAAAAAAATTAAAAATAAAACATCTTACTAACCCCAAACTGTATTTTTAAGATCAACATAAAAGATCACAAAAAGCTTGGAATGTCCTTCAAATTATTAAAAAAAAAAAGTCTCCGAAAGCTCCCACAGGACAAACTCTTGACTCTCCAAAACACCATGTAAGGTGTCCAGCTGTTACACACACGATCTGAAAGCAGAGAAACATCTGATCCGTGGCGGAATACAAGAAAGGTCACAAACAACATAACTGAGATGAAGCCACACTTTCACACAAGCAGCCAAAGACAGGGAAGCCCTTGTGTGTGCATACAGAGGAGCAGCTCCAGCTTATTGACTGGCTCTGAGAGGAGCAGATCAGGTCCTGCGCGGCTCCAGTCTGTGGGACAGCTGGGACAGGGTGCGCTGGTTGTCAATCACACTGATGTGACGCACGTAGCTCCGCACATCCTGATGGCTTTTACCAGTCACCTGTGGGGCTTCTTGATCTGAGTGATGAAACAGAGAGAAACTGAATCAGATGAACTCAAACATGAAAGTGACATCAAGTTTATAGCGGTGTCTTACTGAATGGCTGGCTCCGGCAGTATCTAATGATTCTGACTGTGTTTGCAATCATTCTCTGGAAAACACACAAGTAAACAAGTCCTATTAAAAACCGTCTCAGAGATGGTAAAATAAATCCTTTGCAAGCTCACCATTTTCTCAAAGTTCACCAGTCTGTCAGTAAACGTCTTGTTACCCTCATGTGTGAAAGTCATGTCTGAAAGCACAAAAATAAGCATTACACATTTAAGAAATTATTAAATCTGACTCAACTCACTCAACATTTTGTGGTTCCCATTAAATGAGAATTTTGCTACCTGGTCTCATGGCATAAACAAACCTAAGCGCACTTTTTAGCAAAATATTTGTATCGCACAATAAAAGTCTCACGATAACGCAGCATGTTAACGCTGATAACGGCCCACCACTAATCCAAACATACAGAATAGTAAAAGTATGAGTTGTTTGTAATTTAATTTAGTTTTATACTTAATGTAGAATTTTTAATAACATAATTATTGCTATGTTGAGGATGAATCATTATTATTGTCTTATGCATTTAAATAGATGCATTATTTATTCTATATTATTTTATTTATATTTAATTTATTAATTTATCATTTCTAAATTAATTTATAAATATTTAAATCATTAAAATAATTGGTAATGCTTTATTTTATGGTTACACCTATTAGTTGTTTATTATCATGCATATTACTAGAATAATAGCCATTAGTAATAATTAAGTACGTATTAATGCATTATTCTACATGAACTTAACTTGTTTTTTTATAATTTAATTAAAAATGTGGAGAATAGTATGTCACATGTTGTAATAATAAATCACACATTTTTGTAGACAAATATATATAGTGTTTTGTATTTTTGTTTCATGAAACTTATCATTTAAAAATACAGTACAAGAGCATTTCCTATACTATCATCTGTGATATTTTATAGTTTTTCTGACTTTATTATTAATCAAAAATATGGAAAACACTACTACTAAAGCAGCGTGTGTGTGATTTATTTAAAGCGCTCACCTTTCATTAATAAAGGCATGAAGGGAATGATAGGTGGTTCTAACTTGGCCACTGTAAGTCGATATGCTCTGTGATTTCTGGAGGGATCCTGCAATTAGAAAGACGACAGGCCTCTGAAATCCTCTTTAATGTTAGGTGACATGTTTAGGTCAATAGCAGTTAAACTATTGTGCCCAACTCACCATCAGGTTTTCAAACTCTCCATAAAACTTCTTGAACTTGCTAGGCAGTTTCTGTGAGGAAGCATGTCAGTAAATCAGTGTCAAACATAGAACTAAGCAGTCAGTCATGACGGTATCTGTTCTGTGACCCTGGAGCACAAAAGCAGCCATAAGTAGCACAGGTATATTTGGTGCAATAAACAACAATACACTCTATGTGTCAAAATTGTCGATTTATCTTTCTTGTATTCAGAGTAAACCCTGGTTCTGTGGTCCAGGGTCTTGTGTGTACGTGTGTGTGTAGCGAATACTCACCTCCCATGTCTGACTGAGTCGACAGACCGCAGGGTTTCCCAGGCCCATGATAATGGCAAAGAATGAGTTCAAATTCTTAAACTCTTTACAGCTTAAAAAAGCAAGAACACACATCATTTAGAGAAGAGCAGTCTAGACAGCACAGACTGTGACACACAACTACACTATCACAGAAAGTGAGACACACTTACATATGCTGCTTTATAACACACTTAAGTATACTTACTTTGAACTTACTTCAAAGTCCATTTTAAATCATTATGTTTCAGTAAACTTTTGCCATTTATTACAGTACTCTGTAACACTTTATTTTAGGGTCACATTTAAGGTCATCAGTAATTATATAATTAGGTACTTAGTAGTAGCCGTTGTTTTTACATGAAATAAAATGCACTTATCATGTAACTAAGTTATGGAACAGTCTGTGATTACAGTTTCAAATTACGTAGATGTAACAGACAGCTACTATTACACATTTGTTACACACCGAGTCTGGTACACTTAAGTACAATCTTGACACACTTTATTTTAAGTAGCTTATGCCTGTGTAATATTCTGTCATTCTAATGTAACTGTCCGCAGTGTGGGTGCGCGTTGCGCCTCTCAGTGAGGCAGAGAGATCAAGGACACAGAGAACTGCGATGCAATACATTTAATAACAAGGACCAGGGCTAAATACAAAAAGAGCTGACGAGGCAGCGGCATATTCACACATGTGGGCACACGGAAACTTTAACACGACATAACTAGAACAGAAACGGTATTTATTTGGATATCTGTTCCATGTGCTCTTTGTTTGTTTCCATTCTGTTCCCCCATGTGCTCTGATTGTTTGTAACCCCGCCCCTATCATTAGTGTTTTATTCTCTGCCAGCTGTGTTGTCCAGGTGCCTTCAGTCTTTGTCTTGTTTAGTCTTTGTATAAATTCACCCCCCATGTCTTGTATCTTTGTTAGATGTTAACGTTTCATTTAGGTGTGTATACTCTGTTTTGCTCTCTGCTTGTTCCTCGTCCTTTCTTGTTTTGTTAAAATAAATGTTAGTTCTGATTGTATTCCTGCCTCCGAGTTCTCCGTGTTCACGAGGAAGCGAGGGCACGAGTGTTACGAGCCCACATCGTGACAGAACGTCTGACCAAACAAGAAAGATAGCGTTCGCTCCCGTGGATGCACTCATCCGGAACCATGGTGGCCGGTTCCTCCAGACCCAGTCTGTGATCCGGATCCTTGGTGGCCTGATCCGCCAGACCCCGTCTGTGATCCGGAACCATGGTGGCCAGATCCACCAGACCCGGTCTGTGATCCAGATCCAACATGGCCGGATCCGCCAGACCCGGTCTGTGATCCAGGTCTCCAGTCACTTAATTCACCCGAGCTTCACAAAGACTTTGAGGCCCAATGGCCAGAACCTCTGGAACCTGTGTGTGGCCCGGAGACTACATCGGGTCCACCAGAGGCTGCACTACCTCTGAAGATGACGGTTCCGGCCGTAGAGTCCCCAGAAGCCCCACTGGTGGCTGCTCAACCCAAGGAGGTCTCTGAATCATGGTTAAGTTGGTCATGGAGGGCGTATTCACTGTCGGCTCGGTGTCAGAGGGGAATGTCAGTGTCTGGTTGGTCTTGGAGGGTGATATCACTGACTATTTGGTCGCGACGGGCGCAATGTCAGTCTAGTCGGTCTAGGAGGGCGATATCACTGACTGTTCATTGCAGGAGGGCGCGTACACTGTTTGTTTGTTCCCCGAGGGCACAAAGTCTGTTTGTTCAGCTCAAGAGGGCGCTGTTGTATCCTGCTCAGCCCTGGAGGTCGACCTTGGCGACTGGTGAGCCCAGGTGGGTCTCTCCGCCGTCTGTCCTGCCCTAGAAGGTGTTCTCACCGTCAGGTCCACCCAGGAGGACGTCTCCGCCACCTGCTCCGCTCCGGTGGGCTTCTTCGCCGCCAGCTCCGCCCCGGTGGGTGTCTCCGCCCTCTGCTCCGCCCCGGTGGGCTTCTTCGTTGCCTGCTCTACCCAGGTGGGTACCTCCGCTGCCTGCTCCACTCAAGTGGGCGTCTCCGCCATCAGATCCGCCCAGGTGGCCGTGGCTGCCCCAAGTTCCAGATCCGATGTGGCTACCGGTGAACTTTGGCATGTCCTGGAGGCCGCCTGAGACTTTGCCCTATTTAGCCTCCAAGACACCCTCCATCCCACCCCCTGTTGGGAGTTTGCTCCACCTCTGTGCCAGCTGTAGGCATGTTCTGTGTTTATGTTTTGATATCTGTTCCATGTGTTTTTTGTTTGTTTCCATTCTGTTCCCCCATGTGCTCTGATCCTTTGTAACCCCGCCCCTATCATTAGTGTTTTATTCTCTGCCAGCTGTGTTGTCCAGGTGCCTTCAGTCTTTGTCTTGATTAGTCTTTGTATAAATTCACCCCCATGTCTTGTATCTTTGTTAGATGTCTCCGAGTTCTCTGTGTTCGTGAGGAAGCGAGGGCGTGAGTGTTACGAGCCCACATCGTGACAGAAGCTAATTATAAAAAATACATGCATGTAAATGCATTTAAGTCCCAATTTGAATTTAAACAAATAATACATTTTAATGTGTCCTTCTTACACATGACCCAAGTATTATAGTAAGTACATGTAGTTAATTACTATTACTCAGTAATTATTGTAAGATGGCCTTTTTACTGTGTAATTAAAGTATAATCTACATTTTCAATTAACGGAAATTAAATGCGATTATGCATCCAAATGCATTACAGTAAGTATATTCTTTTTGGGGTGTCATGTCTATAATGAGCACAGTATGAGTATGCTAAAGGGACAAGATGTGTACATTTACCATTAACACGCCTCGGGAACAGAATGACTCATCACACACACACACACACACGCCACATGTTTATGAGTGAAGACTCACTGCGCGGCGATCTTGATGAGCTTCTTGAGCAGTTGGACGCGTTTGCTGAGCGTGGGACACAAACAAACCTCTGTGACCACCCACAGCTGAACCTCATTAAAGCGCCGCAGGAACAGATCCAGATTAGCCGTGGTCTTCTTGAAGTGTTGACGGCCAAACGTGTGGTAGATCAGCTCATGCTAAAACACACATACACAGATAATCACTAGAACCAGAAATGGGGATTCTGTAGAACTCTTGTGGAAAAGAAGACTGTAGCATACTTTAAAAAGAGCACTTGTTGCAAAGAGAATATATTTAAATGTGATATTTTCAGACAACTCAAACTGTGAAACTGCAACTAAATGAAATACAACAGATATTAATATAATATAATATAATATAATATATTGCAATGAAATGAAAACACTGTAGAAAAAATTATATTAAATGTGATTATCTGAAATTTGGAAATGTCATTTCTATTATCTATAATCTATTATTTACTGTATATGAACACGAATATGGTTAAAGTATTGCTGAATACACTGCTAAACATTTAAGGTACACTACAATCTATAATACTTCATAATGTTTACTGAAACTTATTATATTTGTAATTGATATTTGTAATTACACATTTGTAATGATGAAGTTGCAATTTAATACATTAATTACTCTGTAATATCTGTATATATATATATATATATATATATAAGGTTTTTTTTAATTATTACAAAGTACACATTTATATTTTATTACAAATTGTACATACAGAAGAAGAACTTATTTAACTTGTTAAGAAACAATCTTGGAAGTGTACTCTATTAAAGTAGTACATTTTATTTTATTAATATTGTATTATCTGTGTCACGTAAGACAGCTGTAGCTGCTGTGGTAAAGCGTGACGTGAGCTTCTTCAGTGGCGCGAAAGACTCGGAATATAACTAGAAGAACATTTATTTAACATAAATAAAAAACAAACTGAACAAAAGCAAACGAAACAAACCACACGCAAACATAAACCATGAAGCAACGTTAACATCCGACATTGAACTTGAGACAGGTGCTGCGTCCGAAACCGCATACTGCTTAAGTAGGTACTACATTTAAAACCGAACCTACTACTCGACCGTTAAAACAGTATGTTCTATATAGTATGAATGTGGATAGTACTATATCCGCCATATTGATGTTGTCACGTGTCACGCGTCGTCACAACAGCGCGACAATTTAAACTTTCAATAAGTCATCCGTTTGTTTAGATTGAGTTAAACAAGTGTAATTTAGTGTCTCCACTTTTTTAACATGATGCCTCCTCTCCCGGAGCCTCATGGGATAGGAAAGTGTCCATGGTATGCTTACTACAGAATTCGGCCGGAAGTAGGAGATGAATTTGGACATACTACTCGCCTCGCTTGCTGTTTTTCGCGTACTATATAGTAGGGAAGTAAGCGATTTCGGATGCAGCGAAGGAGTGACATAAATACACAGACCAATCAAAGACTAAAGACAATGCACCTGGAAAAGACAGCTGGCAGATAATCAAACACTTATGACAGAGGCGGGGTTAACAACTGGTTGAGCACATGGGGAAACAGGTATGTAAACAAACAGAGAAAAGCACATGGACTAAAAAACACGAACTGTCAAAACATGACTGACACACAGAGCATATAGACTTGAACAGAAAACACAACACATGACAAGACTGAACACAAAGGACCACGCCTACAGCGTTACAATCTGCAAGTACAGTTTTAAGAGATTTGATTTGTATATTGTAAGCACACTACAAGTGCACAATCAATAAAATTAAGCACGCTTTTTTTACAAGGTATGTACAGTATGTGCATTGATCAGTGTTTATAAGTAAATGTAAAAAATCTAATTTAAAATTGTTTAGCATATGCCTTTTCAGACTAGGATTAAACTGATTTAACTTGAAGTGTGAAATTTCCTCATTTTGGTTGCATATACTTTTAAAAGAGGGAATCTTCTCAGGTTTCATTCAAATTATCTTCATTCCTCCTGAAGATGAACTAAAGTAAGTTTGGTATGACATGAGGGTGCATAAACAATGGCAGGATCTTCTGTTTTCGAGTGAACTATCCCTAATTATTAAGTGAGAGTATATTAAAGCAAAGTGTTTATACCTCGTGTACACAGTCGAAGAGCTCCCAGTCATAGAGAGTCATCTGATGAGCCAGATCTTTGGAGCTCATGAGCTCAAATGTGGTCATGGAGCCTGCAGATGGCCCTTCCTGCTCCGGCAATGGAGTCTGTGTGAACGAGTCGGTCATTTCGTCAGTTAATCAGCCAGTGTAGTAAGCTAATGTATGTTTGATCTTGTGTGTTTAAAGCCATGTGTGTCATGAAGGCAGTCTCCAGGGGCTCTTACACACCAAAGAGTCGATCTGGTCCCTCGGGCAGACAAACAGACGGCCATTAATGCTTAGCGATGAGAAGATGGACACATCTGATGGCTTTAGAAGCTCTTTATCTGAGAAACACAAACACAGAGTCATCAGTCATTCAGCTTTTAAAGATGTCAGTAATCAGATGCTTCTCAAATGACCAAAGCATTAAGTTACTTATTAAAAAAAATAACTATGCTATTTTGCCATATTTACATGTCAAAAAGCAACAGGTTAAAAGGAATAGTTCACTCAAAAATGAAAAATTGCTAAAAATGTACTCATCCTCAGGGCATCTATGATGCAGTTGAGTTTGTTCCTTCATGAGATTTGGAGAAAAATGTGGCATCACTTGCTGATCAATACTGTAGATGCTCTGCAGTGAATGGGTGCCGTCCGAAGGAGAGTCCAAACAGCTGATAAAAACATCACAATAATACACACCACTCCAGCCTATCGGTTAATGTCTTGTGAAGACAAAAGCTGCTAATAAATACATTAATAAATACAAATTGATACTTTAAATATGAATCCTGTATGTATAATATTGCTTTCTCTAAATATGCACAGATCATGCTCAGAGACAAAGAAAAAAACTGATGCAACAGTTTAAAGTTAAAACGTCTTGGTGATGGACTGGTTTCTTCCAAAAAAGCAGCTTTTTGTTTCATAAGACAGTAACTGATGGGACTGGAGAGGTGTGGGTTATTGTGATGTTTTTATCAGCTGTTTAGATTCTCCTTCTGACGGCACCCATTCACTGTAGAGCATGGTGAGAAAGTGATGGGATTTTGCAATAACATGTTTCTACATAATTTCTTCACATCTTAGGAAACAAACTCATGTACATCTTAGGATTAAAAAATTCATTCATTCGTTTAGAAATGATATCTTGTAAGCGGGTTTTGCACAAGCACCACTTACATATTCTTGGTTTATGAGACCTAATGTGTGCTCTTTACGAAAGAACTTAGATATCCAACCAACAGCCTCTTCAGCTTTTAATGAATGTTGTAACTAAAAATCCCACAAAGTGTCACAGCCTTATCTTCTTTTTAAACACCAAACCCTTTAAAAAAAGGATTGCACTTAAAATTGTATTCAATGTTCACTTCAGATCTAAGAACAAATCTGCAATTGCAGATCAAATTATTTAAATAAAATAAAAGGATGTTTAGGTGCAGTTAAGTGTAGCCTAGCATTTATTTAAATCGTAATGTGCCAAATCACCTCATTATTGCAAATGTGTAAATACTAACATATCTGAAACACATGTCAGACGAAATTACATTAATGTACGTTTTAGTTTTAGTATACACCAGAAAATGCATTTCAAATGTAATAAAGTCCCACTTAAATGGGCTAAAAATGTAAAGTTCACTTAGTATAATTTTAAATTTCATTTCCTTTAATCACGATTAACATGCAATCAAGTGCCTCAAAACATTACATTTTCTTCATACTTTAGTTTCAAAAATAACGTTAAAATCTTGTTTGTACTGTGAAAGCTTCACTGTATCTAAAGCTGGAGCATCTGGAGAATGAGAAATGCTACAGCAAGACGGGTGAAGCAAAGAGCTCATATCGTCAGCCAGAGGTCAAAGAGATAAGAGTCAGTGCAACAGCATACTCGGCAAACATGGAATTAATCACCATGCAATTAATCAAACACCAATAAAAACAGAGGAAATGGCTGTCAATACAGCGATAAGAATGGAAACATAGCTTGCTTGTGAGTGTGTGTGTGTGTGAGTTCACCTCCGGCTGAGTTGAGGTGGATGAGCAGAAGTTCATCTCCTGAGCTCAGTTTATCTGCGACGGCGCTGATGACCTCTCTGACAGACGCAGCGACAGGCACTCGGATAGTGGAGTAGGTTTGATCACTGCAGTACACCTTAAAGAGGACTTCAACACAACACGCGCACATATCAACATCAAACACTGATAAATAATCAGTGTGCTTTCATTATCAAATTAGTTCCTAAGGAGTTATCATGTAAGTACACTGCTATTACAGTGGTGCACCAACTACATCAACTCCAAAACCAACTCCACCCACTTAACACACACTCAAAAAAATGATTCACTGGATGAACTCCGTTTCATTGAGGGCAGGATTTCCATCCGATAAATATGTGTAACTTGTAAAAAAGAAATGAATGCGATGAAATTTAATTGAGTTGGGTCAACTCAATTTGATCAGATATAGTTTTAATGAAATTGATACATTTTATGCTTGTTGAACTCAAATTAAAACATTTAAGCGGAAAATAAATTGATAGGAAGACATCCTTCTACACCGAAAAAAAAGATATGTTTGATTTACTGCCAATGTGTTATGCATGACATAAGAGGTTTTTATACATCCATGGCATGCCCAAAGTATTATTATAACTATTATTAATAAAACAACTTTGAGTCATGTTAGCAGGTCCCTAAGCACATGCTCCACAATGACAACCGCCCAAAAACACTAACATAGTAGAAGGTCTTTTAAATACAAATATAAAAGAGCATTAAACATTAACAAGTTTTATCATCTTAATAAAAATGCCTAAAATAACATTTTATTTCAAGATTTACTATTCTTATCCAGCCTTGTGCAAAGCATGATGGGAATGGAAATCCACTTCCTAGTTGCACATTCTTTCACAATGAAGATATTTTGAGTTGAAACAAAACAAAACCGTCTCAAGTCAGTTTAACACAATGCAGTTGTTTAAATAGGGAACCAAACATAATGGTGTTAAATGAAAATATGTTTTTTAAATGAACTGAACAGTGTTGGGGAATATTTTTTTTGGAGTGCATCCCTAAACCTACCCCACTCTTATACGTATTGTTCTTAGAAAAAGAAGTTCCTCTTACACAAGTACTTAGTGAAAGGAAAAAAGTGCTGTTACCAATTTCCTGTTACATATTTGTACTTGCACATACCCTTCTGAGGTTTGTTACATGTGTGTAGATACACAAACATTAGAGCTGTGAATACCAGCACTGTGGTTACATACTACTGTACATAAACATCTAGTTCACAGCTATTATGGACACTTAATATAAAGTGGGACCACATTAACATGTATGTAACATGCATGCATTATTTCATTACATGGCTGCACTCCAGATAAAAACAGTGCACTGAAACATAACCCAGTGATTAAAGAACATGGAAAAGATTCATATTAAAGACAGAAATCTCTATACATCTATCTAGAGCAGTGTTCTTTCTGTCACTACAGAGAGCAGATACTGACTGTCATCTGTGCTTTTGATTGGCTGTCTCTTCTGCAGTCTCTCGTTCCCGGTGCTGAACTGACGCAGCAGGACTTTGTGCTGAAAACAGAGAGAAGGACTTGTTCAGCACTGAAGAGAATACTACAGAAACGCTGCATGTATTTATTTTCCTCACCTTTTTTTCAGAGAGCCGGCCATCATCACAGCTGTGAAGAAATGTTACGAGTGTTATGATTATGAGCAAGTAAAAGTTTTCTCTGAACATTAGCAAAACAAACTGCTATATTACAGATTTCTGAGACCTCTACGTTATCAAAATTATCGCCGTTTTTATGAAAAGCCAGTTGCACATAATCTTTCACATGCCTTCCTTCATCTGATTAAAAAAAAAAAAAGAAAAGAAAAAAGATGAAAGCTGAAAAAGATGATTTGAGTGTCAAACAGGACACATCAGGCTTTTGAGGATTATGTCATTATTCATCACTCATCTGTCATTGTATTGAAAAGCATGTTTCGCGCATACATAAGTACAAATGGACAACACACAGCAAGACAAGCCAGGAGTTACTGAAGGTAAAATGTGTCCAATTCTGCAATGGCTGGGTCAAGCATTACAGCATTACACTCGCTGAAGACAAAACCTGAGCCGGAAAGAACCACAAACAAACAACAATAAAAAGTCAGCTGCTGTCACGGCGTATGCGTGCAGGCAACAGGCGGACACACGAGAGTAGTGGTAACACATAGACTTTCACTCAAAACTTTACATACACACCTACATAACCATAAAGAGCCCCAGCACATGGCGCTACGGGCTTATAAACGCTAGGGGTAACTTAGGACAGGGGAGGAGCACAGGTGGGACGGGTTAATCAATCAACTAAACTAGAACCAGAACAGAACCGTATATAGACAAACAGGAGATACTAAAATGAAACATAAAACTAACTAGTGACAGAACAATACAGACAAGACTTGACAGCTGCAGTCAAGCAAAGCAGCACAAAGAAGCCGAATTTATGACATTTTTGTCAGTATTCAAATATATATATATATATAAATGGACCTAACTGTATTTAATATATATTTCTGAAGTACATAAAATAACACACGTAACATATTTTTCCTTAAAAAAAAAAAAAAAACACAAAACAACAAAACTTAGCTTCTCTTTAATTAATCTACAGTCTAGCTTGCACTTATTTCAACAATGCCTAAAATTGCTATTACAGGCACTTCCTGTGTCTATTGTCAATTTTCAATTTCAATTAGCTTCATTGGCATAACACAAGCACATTTTGCATTGCCAAAGCATGCATAGAAGAAGAAAACATACACATAAAAGAATTGGAACAATATATATTCCAGTTTCATATTATAACTATATCATACTATATGAGTAACAAAAGCCTGATTTATCAAATATGATATGAATTTAAGAAATGAATTTAAGGTTTAATAAATTGTTATAAATTGACTACTATTTCATACGTCAGGCTAAACCGGGCTGTGAGGCTGTGCCCTTACTTCTGCTTGATGATCTTCTCTAGTTCGGGCAGCTGCTCTTTCAGAGCTGGAATGAGTCTGGAATCTTCGCACACTGTCTCATAAAACTCCTGCAACAAACATCACACCAGAGTCTCTACATAATGAACGGACAGCTTTGAGAACTTAATAGCTGAGCTGACTAGAGCTGCTGACCTGGAGGAAGCTGAAAGAGCCGTCCTCCTCCTGCAGGTGGTCTGTGTTGATGGCGGCCCACTGTAAGACCAGACGAACCACCCTGCGCTTGTTATTGAGAGAGTAATCCATCCGCTCCTGGTCACTGCCCTGAGACGGCTGAGCATGATAGGTGAACCAGCGCTAAGGACTTCAGAGTTCAGTGAGCTGCTCGTTTGAATAAAGCAATATTCACAAAGGACACAGCTATGGCACGTCCACCATTTATACTGAGCTAGCAAGACTGCAGTTACATCAGTTGTATTTACTTTAACCAATCAGTACAGCTGTAAAGGATATTGGGCCATGAGCAGAGGACACAGCTGACTGTTTGGGACAAAAACACAGTGCATAAGCAAAAAGTCATCCAGAGCAGGATCTACACAGACAGAAAAAAAGAAGAGACGGTTGAAGATGGTCACAATTTGTAACATGAAACACGGTAAAGTGATTTTAACTTTTAACTTTTTTCTGTAAATGCATGTAAACCCTAGTGAAATATAGATATATTTAAATGTATTTGAATTACATTTATTTTATGCTCAGTATACAAATGCAAATACATTTTCATATTTATGTACCTAATAAAGAAATATGCATTGTGCACAAGTAAAATATGTAAATATGTTAACAGATTTGAACTATACTTAATATGAAATACATTTAAAATAGATTACTTTTTTACTAGGGAGGCATGTTTAATGTATGCACAGTTTAATGTATATTCATAAAGTTGACACTTTTGAATCCTTTGAAAAATCTACTCAGTTTGACTGATTCAGTGAAAATACATGACTCACATGAACTAAATTTGGTGAAATTAACATCATTAGGTCCTGCTAGCAATTACGACAGATGTTGTGCAAAAGACAATATCTATACCACCCTGCAAAATTATGGGATTGGGTTGGGAAATATTATCAAAATTATGATTTTAATATACAGTGTGTTAACGTGTATTTTATTTCTGTAATGAGTTCTAAGCATCATTACTAGTCTTCAGAGTCACATGATCCTTCAGAAATCATACTAATCTGATTATTTTACTGCTGAAAGATCATTTCTGGAATATCATCAATGTTGAAAACAGCATTTTCTTTCAAGAAAGCAAGAAAGAATGACATATTATGTGATAACCGTTCGTTATACGAATCTCTTATTTCCTGACCTGGAAAATTCTAAAAATCCCAAATATTTCCATGTTTTGCATTAGCGTGGGAAATACTGCATTGAAATGTTATGTAAGTGACAGTGATGATGGTCAGCTCTGCTGATATTTCAGGCCAAACAGGACTCTAATAGATAATTCTGTACTAACTCTGAAAAATGAAATAAAGTTGCATTTAGTCACCTTCCATTTGACTTTTTATCTGTGTAGATTTGTCTTCCTGAACTCACCTGACTCTGTGAACTGGGAGTCGAGCTTCATTGTCTCCAGAAGATGCTCCAGAATCTTCTCCGGAGTTCCTGACATCACAGTGTACCTGAAGAACAGGCGTAGTTTGAGGCTATACGGCAGTTTACAGTTACATTCCTAACGTTAGAAGAACAGAAACGTACTTGAGAGGAGAGGAACTGGAGCCCCTGTTGTTAGTTTTCTCCAAAACTAACACGTCCTCCTCATGTTCCTTCAGACGGACCGTGTTTGCTTCCACGTCCTGAAACAGAATTGATAGATAGTTTAGCAGCAATAAGCTCTAAACTCACTATTACAGCACTGATGAGCTCAGATCAGATAGGTGATTTATGAATTATCAGACGTAGGCGTTTGTCACAGGGTCACCTCTGTAATGTTTGTTGTAATTCAGAATCATTACCAGTAGAGGGAGACCTAAACCCAGCCTACTCCCTATTCCATCAACTTGCATTAACTTCAATACTTTTCAAAAGTACACTTGAGATTTAATGACGAATTTTTGCTTAGAGAAGACAGACTAGCTGTATGCAGTGGTATTTCATCAACTTTATCTTTTTTAAATAATAATGTTCAGTAGTTTGTGTTCAAGAGGTTGATAAAAAAAATTTCTATTAGCTGCAGTCTTCATACATACTAACTGATATAGTGAATACAGATTGTTTTGTCCAGTTGCATCATGCCGTAAGTATGCAATAAATGAGCCTGGATTTTGAAATCTACATTTGTTTACATACAGTAGAGGGCATCCTGTTTGTGTGTGTGCCAAAGACCCCGTCACTATCAGACCGAGCTTCTACTTACACAGCGTTTCTGAGCTCAGCTCTCTATTGTCAGAGATTCTGCTGTGCTGCTGATGGATGGACCATTATACATACAAACACAACACCAGTGCAGCCAGAGAAAACTATTAGACCATCAGTAAATAGTCATTACGCCAACTAACAGCACATTAGCAAATGCACTAGCAATAGTACACTATTCTTTTAACGTCCTCTTTGTCTATATTCTGTAGACCTTCACTTTGTGAGTTGCATTCTGGGATGCTTTAACACAGTATTACACAGGAGGAGTTAATGTGTCTTCTGCACACTTGTTTTCTGCTTTTCTTTGACTATCTACTCAACCATTTCAATTTATATCTTTTTTGTTTGTTTGTTTTAGGTTTGTAGCTAAAGAAATTCAAATGTAGCTATCAGGGTTATTATGGTTTACATTTACAGTTCTGCGTCTACTACATATTTGTTGTACTAGTAAGAATTACAATAACATGGTAGTAACTAGGTACTAACCTACCTTGAACCTAGCCTGAAACCATGCAGTTACCTTATATTACACAGTACTTTCTTAGCTAAGTACAGGTAAATGCACATACTGTAAAACCAAGCGCAATCGAAAGCATGTTTGTAGCGTGTTTTGAAATAAATAAAATGTAAAATGAATAAATAAAAGCATTTAAAAACTGGTTTAAAAAAATGTAATAAAATAGAAATATAAGATGAAAAACAATTTGAATGTTGCAAACTACCTAAAAAATTGTAAAACAAAAAAGTTGGAGTATGGAGATAACGCAAACTAAAGCTAAGATTTAAATTAATTAAACTAAAGCTAACCATAAATATAAAAAACAGACAAAAACGCACTTTTCCAAATTGCTAAAATTTAGATAAAAAAAAACTGTTGACACCAAAATGAAACATTAGCATATTACTGCCCACTTGTTGGTCTTTTTGGTCTGAATGAAAATGCAGATTCCTTCTCCACCACTAGGTTTCACTTTGGGAGTGAAACGCTGTAAACAAAGCAGCACTGCTCTCACAAACACTGCTTTATCCGTCATTACTGACATGATGAGATGAACATGAGACCAATCGAGCAATCACCGCAGATTAGCGTCATGCAAAGAAGAGCTTTGGAAAAAGGAATTGTTGAGTGAAGCGTTTGTGAGTCGTAGAGCAAATAAGTAAAAAAAATATATGCGTATTATAAGACAATGAAAGTGTTTTTTGACCTTGCATGCATGTCCACCTATTGTCAAGCACTCCCAAATCCAAAATATGAACCTTTCATTATCCATGATAGGAGCACTTTAAATATTACACCAACCAACAATTGCAGGTTAGCATCACTTTGTACAGTGCAGAGTATATATCAAAGCACATTTCTCATGTGCTGTGTTGTGAATAATGAGCACTGACCCGGAGGATTCTGTTGAAGTCTTCTTTATCCACTCTCAGGAAGTGGCAGTTGTCCTCTCTCAGTACGATTGACGCTGCCCGAGGTGCGTCATTCACCAGAGCCAGCTTCCCGAAGTCATCTCCCTCATGTAAGGTGCAAACTACACCCTGCAGCGAGACGTGACCCAGACAAACGTGAGCACAGACACTTATGAAAACATCTTTCAGCTGTAATTCAATTTGCACACACACTTTCCTGGCACAGTCTGCATGCACTATAATTGGCTTGAGAGCGATAAGCCGGTCCGCATTATCACATATTAAACGCTTAATTAGTCTGTTGAACGTGAAGCATTAGTGGGGAATTTCTAGTCTGACCTTTCCATAGATCACCACGTTAACGGAGCCCTTCAGGATGATGTACCATGACGTGCCCTCCTCCCCTTGATTAAACACTAGGAACAAAAGAGATCAATAATGAGCATCAAACGCATCTGAAGCAGAACACAGACACTTATATCAGTGATATATTTGTTATATATAACAAATAATATCCACACGCTGAAATTCAGCTCTCATTTAGATCCGAACACCCTCGCGTGTATTGTAATGGTTTTGACTCTTACACACTGTGCCTGCTTTGGCGTGGGACTCAAATATCAGAACACCAGCTAGTTCCCTCTTCACCTGAGGAGAAGACACAAAACAACAATGTCTATACCAGAAAAATGAAGATGGCCGTCATTTGAATTTATATTTTTAACAATGCACACACATCAAAGCTTAGCTTGAAAATGAATGCATTAATGCAATAGTTCACCCCAAAGTGTAAAAATATTAATTTATATATATATATATATTCCATAATTACTTATTTTAAGTTGCAGTTAGTATATACCAAACTAATTTCCTCTAACTTCAGATCATGTTTACTTACAGTGGTGGAGAGATGGGATAAGGCTTTAATATGCAGCAGCTCCTCATAAATGATCTCCAGGTCATCTACTGTCCTCTGGCCAGGCCTGCAGAGAGGAGCAGGGAGGACAAGGATGACTTTGAAACTTATTTTCACATTTTATAAAGTTTAGTCTTGGTGTAGATATTATATCTCCCAGGATGTCTCAGTTACAGCATGCATATAAAAGTCTAATCTGCCTTCAGAGACATTCAGACTATCAGAATTGTGGGGAAGTTCATAGGAAAGCAGCCAAACAGGAGCTGATAGAGATCAGATCACTCTGAAGCACTTCTCTTGATAACCCAGAGTCCTCAGGGGGAAGAAATGACTCAGATTAGCAGGAGCTCTGCTGTTCTGAGGAAGAACGCACTGTTTACTCAGGATCATTCGCAGATGGGCATCAGGTCCGATCTGAGAGAGGAGCAGGAGGGTGTCCTGTAGTTCTTCATCACTCTCTTTCTTCTCTTCCTCTGTGGGGAGGGCTGCGTCCTCGGCCTCATCCTCCAGGAAACGATAAAACAGATACTTATCTTGGAAACTCAGCTCCTGGTCCACTGCAGCCAAACACAGAACAAACCCGTAATAGAGAGCCACCATATAACACAGAAACACAAGTGACCACGTCACATCTGTAGTGTCAAAAATATTCAAGATATAAAACTACTCTCTGCTGCGGCATGTTTTTAAAAGGTACTAATATGTACCTTTAAAGGGGTCATACTGTATGATACGATTTCAGGTTTTCCTTTCTCTTTGGAGTGTTACCAGCTGCATAGATAATATCCCTAAAGTTGCAAAGATTAAAGATTCAAAACCAAAGAGATATTAAAAGTTATTTCTTGTCCAAACCCCCCTAAAACAGCTCATTTAAACACGCCCCCACTTTTCTATGCCTCCACTGGATTCAACAAATGCCTCGTTTGTAATGTATTTTATTGTTTTGGTTATCATGTTATAGTAAGGGGCTTAATATTTCCATCAGAAGCTTGCGGTTTATGGCCAATCACAACGCAAATAGCTGGCCAACGCACATAGAGCACACCTCGCTTTTTTAGAACGATGAGCATTCTACAGATCGACCCCTTTCAGGAGGCGGGGCTTAGAGGATAAACAATAATGTACAGTATGTGGAAAATAATGTGTTTTTTGCACCTTAAACCACATAAATACATTGCATTACATCAAATACACAAAATATTGTTCTTTTTAGCAACATCATATGACCCCTTTAATGTGAGCTTCAGGGGCAAACCAGTCGTATCTTTTGAAGAAAAAAAAAAGCGTGCCTCCCCAGTGACAGCTTTCGTATACTTTCTAAAAGTGTAAGGAATAATGATCATCTGCAATATGGTCTTAATTAAGAGCTCCCTCAAATTGTGCTCATATGTTGTGCTGTCAAGTCACATTTATTAATCTAGTGTTTTATACAACATTTCAAAGGAAATTCACATCGATAAACAGGAAAATAGCAGTGTTAATGTTCACGTTAATGTTCACTGTAATTCATCAGTTATAAAAAATACTTACATTTCAGCCTTAAAGCAACTCCTCTGAAGGCAATAATGTCATTCAATTCAGTTCAAAACTGTTACGATTAAGTTCAATAACTATTGCAAATTGCCCTATATTACCTTAATTAAGTGATTATACTGTACATGTACACTAGTTTGGGGTTGGTAATTATTTGAATGACTTTTAAGTCTCTTATGCTCAACCAAAGCTGCATTTATATCATAGAATGTGTGAAAACAGTGCTACTGCAAACATTATTCCCATTTCTATTTGAATACATTTTACAATTTATTCCTGTAATGTCAAAGCTGAATTTGTAGCATAATTACTCCTGTAAAATTACTAAACAAGTCCCTGAGTGGGCGTTCAGTGTAACATGATCTCTCAGAAATCATTATAATACCCTGATCTGCTGCTCAAGAAACATTTCTTATGATGATTAATGCTAAAAACCGCTGTGCTACATAATCTTTTTTTTAATTAAATTTCTTTTGATAGTGTGTGAGATGACACACTCACCATGGTTTAGGACGCCCTCCTCCAGCAGCACCTGCCACATCCCTACAGCCTGAACACGAGAGTGAACACAGGAAGTGTGCTGAATCAGCCAATCAACGAGCTCCGTGCCCATACAGCACTGCCTACAGCACACAAACACAGAGAGAGCACTCTGTAAAGACTTAAAGAACATCATATATAATAACACAGTAAATAATTATACTAAGAAGACTGCACTTACCTGTATGTTTTAAGGTGGTACTTCCTGTCTCTGATAATGTGAGGTGCTCGGAACAGGATGGTGTTTCGTAACACTTTACCTGCCCGGAGAATCTTTTCTGACGGCACCTGAGAGACAAACAGAGACAGACAGACATAAACCACTTCATACATAACATATAATGTATACTGTATATCAAACAACTCCAGACTGTGATTGACAGCTGTCAGACCCAGAACAGGATGGCTGGAATACCTGGGTAATGGATTTGGGGTGAAGTTTTGTGGGACTTTGAATTAATGATTTCTGGAAAACAAAAGGATGGGGATGAGACAGATGTAGGACCAATAGGTTTGTTCTTTAGTCTTTTGTTAACCTTTACACAACACTGTGAGATACTGGCAGACAGTTTAAGTTATACTATATTATATATATATATATATATATATATATATATAGTTTCTGGCAGATAGAGTGGACTGTAAAACTCTGTAAATAA
>JAUMHP010000057.1:923829-949533 GCA_032361065.1 Enteromius trimaculatus
TCTAATCCAATCACCGTGCTTGTGTCACTTGTTTACGTTGGCTGGCTTGCTGTTTCTGAGACATGGTTCGTGTTTGTTCCTTTCTTCATTGTAACAAAACAAAAGAGTTGTTTTCGTTTCCCCGCGATGCGACCAGAACTAAAGTTTAGATGCGTGCTGAACTGAATTGAATTGAGCGCAGATGACATTTCATGCCCGCGCGAGTGCTTGAATTGCGCGCAAATGACACATCACGCGCACATCAGACTTAAAAAAAATGAATTGGCTGTAGAGACTACAATAGCCTCCGTAGAATAGCCTACAATAACTTCTGTCTGAATTTTTCATTAAATTTGCAGCATTTTTCACAAGCTCCTATGTTTAGGTTCACTTATTTCACTTTAATGGCAATGTGTATACTTTTCTATATGCAGCTGGTTGGAATGATTAAACATAAATATATGAGCCTTATAAAAATGATCATTTTAGAAGAATATTTCAGATGGCACTTACTTGGCTGGAGAAATATGGTGAAACTTGTAAAACTCACAATTTCTTCCCAGTTCAAAAAGACCATTAACTCAAACTTAAAAGCAAAGAATATCTCAAAGCAGTTTTTGTTCCAAACAAACAGATTCTGTCTGCAATCCAGCCGAGCTACTCTAATGCAGAGCTTCACTCACACAGAACAGACTGTGAGCAGTATAAACAGTGAACTCATCCAAGTTCAAATTAATTTGAGCGTGTCAGCTGAGCTCTTCAGCATCTTACAGCATGATTTACACACTTCCTTCATTACATAATGATTCTGTACATCCTGTGAGAGGGATTTCTCCGTCTGTTAAGCAATGCAACAAACACACTTAAGTGAGCAAAACAACACCATTATGCAAATCACAGAGACTCTTCTGTGGCCGGCATTGATCGGTTTGAATGCATCTTCAGAGAATGAAAAAACAAAAAGGAAAAGCACTCGTGGCAGTAAAAATGACAGACGCGCTCGGCTGTCGGAGCAGTGGACAGGAAATGACCCGAGAGGTCAGAGGAACAGGAACACGTACACAGAAATGAGAAAGAGAGGATGCCAGAGCTGCCCAGTCCGTTTTACCTTTCAAACAAATGTACTCTTGTTCTGTCGAGGAGATGGTGGGAAGGAAGGATGTAGTTATATCAGAACTGACGCAAACAGGAGAAATAACAAGAATCAAACTCTTTCTGCATGTTAGGTGAGAATAACTTCTTATGAACACAGAAGGAGAAATTCATTTTCTGTGCACATTTTTGGACAGTGTTTATTTACAGAAGCGAAGCTGGAGTTGTTTCATTATTAGCTTTGCATCGTGGTGCAGGCGTGAAGAGAGTTTGCATGAGATTTCACAGTACGCTCTTGAAATCAAAGGTCAAAAAACACAGCAGTGTCAAAAACAACGATTTTGGTCACTGAAGAAACTTCCACTTAAGGTCCTTGCTAACTGCATCTGAAATTGTTTATATATAATTATATACAGTGTGTTTGTCATCCTTTCGTGCCAAAATACTTGCTATTGATGCAAAAAGATGCAGAAAATCAAACCTGCTCTATTTTTTTTATTATGGACAAGATCTCGGAGTCAGTGCGTAAACGTCATTGAGGTTGAGGTTGTATTTCTTTTTTTAGGGTTTTTGCATTTTCACATTCGTAACAAGCATTTTGATTGGAAAGAATGACAAATTTGAACATATTTTGACTCCGTTCGCGGGGAGCTGTCCACTAGAAAGAAGCACTTGAGCTACGGAAAGGTTCTATGGATGCTAAAGGTTCTTCACAGAACAATATACAGTATGCCAAACAAGAAGCTTTAAGATTTCAGATTAGTCACAAACCACTTCAATATACAGGCAAACAGGACATCTTGTGCTTGTGTGCAGATAAAATCCTGATATAGCGGTGTCGTGCCATAATTCATTTGTGAAAATAATGAAAACAAGGCTGTGAGGGACGGTTGTACAATGCCTAGCATGCTAATACTAGTTAAGTGTTACATCTAAGATGTTTTATTGTCTTTTTATATGGTGCTTTCTGAAGCTCAAGAGCACTTAAGACACTTTGCTAAACTTTTGCGTCCCACTAAAGAATGAATATGGTATGATAATATGAAGAGTGAACATGTGGCCTGACTGAAGAGATGAAAGATTTCAAAGACAGAAGATTCAAACACACCTTATTGAAGTGTTTGGATGATGATCCAGGTGAACTGTTGGTCAGACTCTCTTTGTCAGGCATTCCTTATACACAAAATAAACAAAATAAAAGAGTTATATGATGAATATAACAAAAATCTAATCTTTAAAATGTAATATTGAGCAGCAGCATTAAGTCAAGCTCAGCAGATTCAGCAGAAGTGATTAAGTAAGAAGATTAAATATAATGTGTAAAGCAGGATGTGTGTAATCTTCAGTAATGGGTCCTGAGGGGCTGCGAAGAACAGCGGCAATCATTACGCACACCACAAAAGCTTTCTCCTTTAGCAATAATTACTCCAGCCCTGGACAACAGAACATCCCTCTTCATATCAGCGTTACTGAACTACACACATCAACACAGAAAGAAAACTTTAAAGGAGTAGTTCACTTCTAGAACAAAGATGGACTGATAATGTACTCACCCCCTTGTCATGTAAGATGTTCATGTCTTTCTTTTCTTCTTCAGTCGTCAGGAAATCATTTCTGGATTTCTCTCCATACACTCTCAGAAGTAAAGGTACAAAAGCTGTCACTGGGGCGGTATCTTTTCAAAAGGTACCTGTTTGTACCTTAACGGTCCATTTTGTTACCTAAAAGGTACATTTTAGTACTTAAAGTGTACATATTTGAACCTAATAGGTACAAAAGTGAAAGGTACCACCTCAGTGACAGCTGTTGTATCTTTATTACTAAGAGTGTAGACTTCTGTGGTGCTCCCGAGTTTGAACTTCCAAAATGCAGTTCAAATGAAGCTTGAAAGGGCTCTAAACGATCCCCGCAGAAGAAAAAGGGTTGTATCCAGCAAAATGATTGGTTATTTATTAATAAAGAATTACAATTTATATACTTTTTACCTTAAAGACTTGTTTTTTCCAGAAAATGACAGTAAGGGTTGCATCAGATTTCCTCCTCCAACTTTAAAAGTCATCCTAAATCGTCCTGCATTTGTAAAGGACTTTCTTTGCAGCCGGGTCATTACTGAAAAATGTTACCCTGACTGTCATGAAACAGAAAAACTAAAAAAAATATAAGACCCTTCTTCCTCGAAAAGGATCCTTTAGAGCCCTTTGAAGCAGCATTTAAACTGCATTTTGTGTTCAAGCTCAAGTTCAGTTCAAGTTAAAACTCAGGGGCTCCATTAAGTCCATTACATGGAAAGAAATCCTTTTGCTCAAAAAATGTATTTCTTTACAAATTAAGAAAAAAAAAAACATCTAGGATGACAAGGGGGAACTCACCCTTACATTGTCTGTAAATGTTTGTCTGTAAAAGAATCTCTTCTTGTCGAGAGCCAATCAAAATATGTTTGATTATGCAGACACAGAAATGAAGAATAAGAGGCACAGCAGAGGGGAATGAAAAACATAACGTACATCACTCTTCAAAACTCTGGGGTCAGTAGGTTTTATTTATTCATTTACTAAACTGATAGTTTCATTGAGAAAAACATGCATTAAATTAATTAATGTGACAGTAAAGGCATAAAATGTTACAATAAAGGCTGTTCTTCTGAACCTTCCATTCATCATACAGTCATTTCTGAACAATCACGTGACACTGGTGTAATGATGCTGAAAATTCATAGGAATAAATTACTCCATACAGTTATTTTTAATCACATTAATATTTCACAATATTACTTTTCTGCTGTATTTTTAATCATGATTGCAGCTTTGTTGTGATTAAGAGACATGAAAACATAAGATCTTACAGACATTTGGTGTATGTCCTGACGATATTATTTATCATGTAATAAAGTTATGAAACTTTAATTACAGTTTGTAATCATGTAGATGTAACAGACAGCTACTGTTACACATATGTTACACACAGAGTCTGTTCCACAGACACTTAAGTACGATCTTGGTACACTTTATTTTAAGTAGCTTATGGCTGTGTAATATTCTGTCAGTTTAATGTAACTGTAGCTTCCTGTTACATCTACGTAATTACAAACTTAGTTAAATGGTAAGCAGATTTTGTTTTAAGTACAGTAGGTAATTACTCTGTATCATGGACACCTTTAAACAAAGCGCAAGGGCTTTCTGTCAAAACAACAATTAATTATTCATAATTACATGCAAGTGACCCTAAGCCAAACTCTAACCATGTAGTTCATTAATATTACTCAGTACATAAAAGTATAATAACACTTTAGAAAGAACACTTATAATAAAGCGTAACCCAGAATGAACACTGAATGAACAAAGACAAGTGTTTGAACTTACTGTCAGTATTTGGGCCGCTCTCCATAACACCATAGGGAGGGACGAGCAGACCAGCCATACACTGACGATAACTCTGAAAGACACAAACACTGCAGTCACATACGAGAGGTGGCAAGATGACATCAAAAGGAAGAACGAAAATCAATGAATAAATGACTTTAAATAACTACATAATTTCAACATGAAACTAAATATGACCCAAATTACTCTTAAGCTTACACACAAGCTTAAGCATGTGTTCCTGGTCTCTTCATGCAAACTGCATCAGTTATTGCAAACAAAAACAACGTTGTTTTCATAGTTTTCCATCAAAATCTTCCTTTACATCTGACATCACATATGTCACTTTTTTAACTAATCACTTGCAATATAGAGACATTTCTCATGATCCAATCATCTCCTGGTGGATAAAATCAAGTACTGTCCTACATTTCTGGTTGAAAATTCTACTTCATCAGAATGTGGGGGGAAATGGGTTGTGAACCAAATTTCTTATGGGAAGGAGATGCATATATGAATAATAGACACATACATGCATGAACACACACATTTGCTCAGTGATGCAAAAGCTATAAGAGACATCACTAACAGCATGATCTTTGAGTAATGGTACACATAACACACACATGAAAACCAACTGAGTTTGCTTCCTCAAAAGCTTTTTCTCGCGATGAAATGTCTTGCCATTGTCACCTGAAATCTATAGTTTTGCTTTAGTTTTTATAGTTTTTGCAGCAGCAGCAATGAACTTATCTGAGCACAAATAAGAAAAGCAGTTTGAGAGGAAGAGTTTGGAGAGTCGTCTGTGATCTCTTTAATCAGGTCTGACTGCAGATCAAAAGGGAATATGCTGGATTAAATCAATATTTCTAAATCAAAGATCAGACGGCACATACAGGTCACACACATATGCACATTACTGACACAGAGCTCCTGATGTACAGTACACATCAGATACTGGCACAGGTGCCAACTCCTATACTCCATATATGCAATGCATTTTAATACCTTTAGCATTAATATCAAAATATTAACTTAGCGTTAGAGATAGCAGACTTTAGCAGAAGCATCTTTTAAAAAAAGATTGCCTATGCAGAAATAATATGTGACCCTGTCTGGACCACAAAACGAGGAGAGATATTTCATAAGAGATAAGTCATAAGAGATATATTTTTATTAAAACTCGTATATCATCTGAATCATCATCTCATATTTGGCTGAGATACAACTATTTGAAAAACTGGAATCTGAGGTTGCCAAAGAAATCTAAATGTTGAGAAAATCTCCTTTGAAGTTGTCCAAATGCAGAGCTTATCAATGCATATTACTAATCCAAAATTATGTTTTGGTATATATATATATAAAAATCAATCATTTTGACCCATACAGTTGTTCAATGGCTGGTTATTGTTTAAAAATAACCATGCGCTACTTATGACTGCTTTTGTGATCCAGTGTCACAAATACTTTAAAAGAATATTCTTCCAATTTAAATGAAAATGTATTCTTGTTAAGTGTATAATAAGTGCATTATATTTTAACCCACTTGTGTATTTGATCGTTACTTCTATTGTCTTTACTAAGTGTAATAAGTGTAGTACTGAATATAAATAAAACAAAGGATAAAACATTACATTTTTTAATTTTTGTTTTTCTGTAACTGACGTCAAATTCTAGACAGACAGATGGACAGACAGTGCCGTTGGGCAAGGCACTTAACCTTGGATTTCTCTGGAGGAGAGCACTAGTATACTTTATGCTTTGGACAAAAGCATCTGCTAATTATAGAGACACAAAAGAGATTAATGCCCATTTAGTGTCTGGTGAAAGGGTAGGAAGTCCAGCTTGTCCTGCTCATTCATAATGGGTTTAAGACCTCAGGACATGCAGAGGTTTCGCACATCCCCATAGACCATACTCAACATGTCAATTAATTCAATTAACATCTGTTTCGATCAATCAAACCTAATACAGGAGTGAAGATGCTTTACATCCCTCTGTTTACAAAAGATTCAGAATTTATAAAATGCAATACAGTACAGCAGCTATGAGCTGATGAATATCATTATATAGATGGAACATGACAGAAAACGCAGATTTTATTACTCTCAAAGCGGAAAGTTTTAGTAACAATGACTAATGACACAAAGGCGGCCTGAGCCATTAACCAGGACACCTGGGACAGTTAATGTGGCCTTTCTGTGGCTCAGATGAGAGTGTCTCGCCCTCTGGGGAGTGTACGTCTCTCTGAGAGAGGACAAGTCATTATCTATGACTGATGCATCCCATAAATCACACAAAACCAGCCTTATCTGTCATTATGTCTATGGATGAATGACACAAAACTGAACACAGCAGTCAGTGAATGTGTATGCAGTTAGTTCACCCAAAAAACACATTTTTGTCATCATTTACTCACCCTCATGTCTTTCAAACCCACATAAATTATTTTTGTCCATGAGTTAAATATTTTCAATGAACTGCATGAGATCAATCGCAAACAGTCTGAATGTTTCAGACTAATCCAAGCCTTGAGTTCCAATTAGGCTTGGGCGGTAATAATAACACAGTAATATGGTATCTAAAAATAGCAACGGCATCAGTTTCAATACAGTTAAACCGTCATAAAAAATGAGTCGCGCACTAGAGACCTGCACGGGACAGATGTTTCAGCCGCTTACGTCATAATTGTTTTATTATTATTTTGGGGTTCAGAGCTTACTAGCGTGTGTTATAGATATGCCAGGCTCTACCCCCAGCCAACCACAGCGTTCACTCTCCCCAGAATTCTAATCAGCATCATCTGCACCTCATCATCACCGCAATCACCAGCCCTATATAACCACACACCACCCCTCAGTCAGTGTCCGGGCTCGTTTCTATGAAGTGGACTCAATCCTATAATCCTTGAATTGTGACTACTGAAACACTTACCCAGTTTGCCTCCTGTGTTCCTAGGAAGTACCAGTGTTTGTGGTGTGTGGTTGTCAAGTAAAGAGATCACTATTACTCTGCCTTAACGAACTAAAACTCTCTGACTCTTGGATACTCAGCACTCAAGATCGATCTTCTCTGTTCATACTCTACAGTGCAATTCTTACTTACCTCTTGTGTAAAATCTGCTTTTGTAACAGACAAAAAGCCTGAGCACTGCAGCATTATTTCCTAACCGGCTGGAGTTTCCCAAACCTCCAAAACCTGCCAACGAGCCCATGCAAGTGGATAGAGGCCATTTGTTGTCAGCGGAGCGGCAGAGAAGGCTGACCCAGGGTTTTTTGTCTTTACTGTAGTGAAAATGGGCAATTTATTTGTACATGCCCCCATCGTCCCCCACAACCCGTGGTGAGTGCAATTCAGCCTTCCATAGAAAGGATGCACTCATTAACTACCTGTGTAAACACACACACAAACACTATAAGTCCTTTACACAATCTGACATGTGTTTAAAATCAGGTGCTGTGCGTCCAGGCAAGGGAAGAACTGGCCCGAACTATTTTTCCCCATTCTCTCATGGATGGGGTTTTGGTTCCTTGCCACTGTCGCCCCTGGTTTGCTTTGTTGGGGACACCTGATTTCTAGTGATTAGCATCGTCTTGAATACAGAGACCGTCTCTGCATTTGATAAATAAATTGTTTAATTCTCGTCATTATAAATTACCTTCACTCTGTACTTCTACTTGGTAATGTTATGTGCTTTGCTACAATCTGTATTGTTATATGCACTATATAAATAAAAGTGACTTGACTTGACATGTGTAATGCTTACTGCATCCAATATTTCTATCCAGTTTCTGCACACCTTGACTCCGGGTCAGCCGGTAATTTCAGGTCGCCCAATGTCAGTCAGAAGAAATCTACTTGCTGGCTCTGGTTCCACCGCGGATGTAGTATTAGGGTGGCTGTGGTTGGTACAAAACAATCCCATCCTCTCTTGGAAGAAGGGTGAGTCATAAAGAAGGACCAACAGTGCTATCCTGAATGTTTCCCAAATCTTCCGCTAACCCCTACAGTGATCCTGAAGTTGAACACCACGTCTATTGAGAGCCCCCGCAAGCCACAATTTGTGAATATTCCAGAATGTTCTGCCCATTTTAGTGATGTGTTCTGCCTCAAGAGAGCGGCTCAACTACCCCAACATCGGCCATGGTACTGTGCCATTGATCTGATTCCGGGTGAGCCAGTGTCCCACATTAGAGTCTATCCGCTATCATCTCCGGAACGAAAAGCCATGGAGGAGTATATAGAAGAGGCCCTCAAGCAAGTAAACTTTATAGAGGCTTATAGACTACCCTGTATAGACTACCGAGCACTCAATAAAATTACTGTGAAGTTCAGGTAACCCTTCCACTCATCCCAGCAGCCCTTGAGTTGCTCAGAGGAGCTACCATATTGACCAAATTCGACCTCCACAGGGACCACAACTTAATCAAAAGTTGTGAAAATGATGAATGGAAGACTGCTTTTGTCACACTTACAGGTCACTATGAGTATCTTGTAATGCTGTATGACCTAGTAAATGCTCCATCGAACTTTCAAGATTTCATGCATGAGGTATTTCGAGATTTTCGCTACAAGTTTGTAACAATTTATATTGAGATATTCAGATTTTCTCCAAGAAATAGCAGGAGCACCGTAGGCACGTGGCCCTCCAAAGATTATGGGACTTCCAACTGTACCTCAAGGCAGAAAAATTTACGTTCCATCAACCTTCAGTCCACTTCCTTGGATATATCATTGACAAGACTGGTGTCAGGATGGACGAGGGGAGGTGAAAGCCAACACAACCTGGCCCACATTTAATCACAGTTAAAGAACTGCAACGTTTCCTGGGATTCTCAAACTTCTACCGCCAATTCATCAAAAACTACAGCATGTTGTCCAGCCCCCTCACTTCACTTCTCAAAGGTAAGCCCAAGTGTCTGTCCTGGAAATCAGCAGCATCAGAGGCATTTGCCACATTGAAACGGGCTTTCACCAACGTCAGAATAGACGCTCTTTCCTGTATCCACTCCAGGGATGATGATTCCAAGGCTCCAGAGAATATCCTTCCAACCAAGCTGTTTATCAACCCCATTCAGTGGATCATCCCTGCAGGCGCCTCCAAGCCAGCTCCTGCCAATGGGCTGGGCTGTCCCCAATATCTCAGATTTGTCAAAAAGAACACCTCTTATCCATACCACCCACACTTCATTGGGCACTGCAGTAAGAAACATTGGGCACTGCAGTAAGAAAGTTTGTTGGCCCCTTTGTTATTCTGAAAGAGATCAATTCTGTCACCTACAAACTCCACACCACATTTCACTTGTCACACCTCAAACCTTACCACAAGAGCCTGGCCCAGGATCCAGCGAATGGATGGTCTCTGTCCACTTCATTACAGAATCATTGAAACAAGCTATTTTTAAAACGAATCCAAGTCTTTTCAAGTTGGTCTGAATGAAAATGTCAATTCATTCTTCACCACTAGGTGCCTCTTTTGGAGCATTAAAAAAGTGGTTTCGCTGGTAATACTGTACACAAAGCAGCACTGTGCTCACAAACACTGCTTTATCAGTCATTACAAGCATTAAAAGATGAAAGTGAGATCAATTAGACCAATCCAAGCAGGGGTTTGGAAAAATTAATCATTAAACAAATCATTTGAGAGTCATTGAGCAAGAAAGGTAAAAATAAATACATATTATAAGACAATGTTTTTTGACCAAAATATGATTATAATTTTATAAAATATGATTAAATATGATACAAAATATATTAGTAATTAACGTGTGAACGTATGTGAAAACATTATGTTCACTTTGTAGTTTGTAAAATTATATTATTTCCACAGTAAGTAATTTTTTTAAAAGAATGCTAAACTGTTTACAGGGTTAAAATAAAAGTATTTTCCAGTCATCCATCAGGCATCTCTTCCTCATCCCCGGAAAGAAAGCACTCCGGTTATACAGCTTCAGTACATCTGACAGTTCAGAGCAGAGCGCTAATTGGAAATGACTCTGCCTCTGTCATGATTCTATTGTATTTGTAATGATTTTTCTTTGTACGGTAATCAGTGGAACTGCACAAAGCTCTCCTGAGGAGAGTTATACGCAGCAGCTATATTTAATGATGATAAAGACAGTTGTCAGTGTGTAAAACTCATTATTCCTCTGATCATCAGAATCGACTTTTGAACAATTATGTGACAGCAGCAATGTTAACAGGCCCACAAAAAAAAAAACAAATGTCACATTTCTGTTCTAATTTTTATGGGATAGATGAATAACTTTCCATACTCTACTAAATTTGATAAAATGGAATTGAGTGTACACTACACTTAGCCAAGATATTCAGTAAACACACAAGGGGTGTAGAATGCCTGCTGTGGTTACTGCAGACTCAGAGTATGTGTAGGTGTGTTGAAGTACACAAACACGGGGTCAAAGCTCACATTCCAGCAAGTGCACACTCTTTAAAACCACAACAGACTGTCTTTAGGTCAGAGATATTAATTAATAATTATTAAAAAACATAAACAATTTTTAAAAAGGTGTTAAGTTTCCCTAATACCTGTGTATTTACATAGTAATCAGCATTAAATAAACAGCATTTTTGTTACACTTTATACAATTCTTATGGATTTAGCATGTAATTACTCAGCAGCAGCCAGTAAGTTTGGCTTCACATATAAATTGTGGTTGGTGTCCAGAATGTTACACTTTATATTGTGGACAGTTCCTGAGGAGTTGCCATGTATTACCAACCTGGTCTCATTAAAAATATGCACCTCTTGTGCACTGTTTGTGCCTTACTGTTTGTACCTTACTGCATGTTTCGCCACAGTTTCAAAGAGAAATATCCACTCAGTTTTGTTAAAACACAGGTTTAATACGTGAACCCTGACAATTTTTTATTATGTTCACATAGTTACGTATTGCTGTGTTTTTATTACGTTGCTTCAGTTACATAACTCCAGCTCCAATTCCTCACACTTATTCCTCATACATATCCCTAAACCTACCCATCTCCATCCCCCAGATCAAATTGTTCCAATTACTCTTCTAATTATTGTTGTTACAAAAAGTAGTTATATATGTCCTGTAACTGAATATTTAGTGAAGTGAAAAAAGTGTTGTCACCAATGCTCTGTTACATATTTGTATTTACACATACCATGCTGATGGTTGTTATAAATGTGCAATTACAGAAATATTACAGCAGTAGATGCGAAGTACGTACTACTTACATTGTGGTTACATACTACGTACACATCTAGTTACTATGTAAGTACACAGGTATTGGGAACACTTCATATAAAGTGGGACCACTTTGTTTTTTGTTTTAATCAGTGAATATTAGGGTGAACTACATTGACTAAAAATGACAGAACTGATATATATATTTTATATATATAATTGTTTTCATTATTTTAGAGTTGCAATAATATTTGCAATATATATGAACATTTTATAGCAACAAAAGTAACAAATATGCATATGTGCTGCTGACCATATACATCATATATGCTATACACTAAACTCTAATGATCTAAATAATGAACAATCAGCAACGGAACATGACAAATTACCCATCATCCCCTGGGGCTTTAGTGGGACACTGTGATTGGAGGAGACAAGACAGCTCAGAGGTTTTTAGAGCAGGCTGATATATAATTACACAGTCAGATGCACAAAGAGCAAACATAAAATCTCATTTTTAAACTGTGTTTCTATACCAAAATAAAAACAATAACAAAAAAAAAGTTCTTATAATTAAACTACTGTAACTGTTTCAAAAAAAAGAAAAAAAGAAAAAGCCTCTTGCTTTAAGAGCTTTATGCTGTGATGAGTACAATTCACATTAAGATTCCAATTGCGGGAAGACCCATATCCTTAACACACATACACACACACAATTCAAAACAACACACACAGCATATAAATCTCACTTGCACATGGCCACTCACTCAAACACATAATGATGAGACACAATAAATACAAGCACATTAGACAAGCACACACACGCATGCAAACACACAGTTGATATACAGATGTGCACACATGTGCTGCAGTGCAGAGTGATGCTGAATGTGGCAGGATTTGATTGTTTAAGTTGCAGGCGTCCGACCTGAGCAGAGTAATGAGTAATGAAGCATTCGTGCTCATGGTGTGTGAAAATCTCAAGCAAACTCTTACATAACCCACCTCTACACTTTCACAAGCCTCTAGAATCACATCTCTGAACAGAAACAGAAAACTCACTAGATTTAAAAAGTCCAATGTTTCTATGATACCCATTGTACAGTATATCCAAGAAATATATCTTTATTATTTAGATGTTTGGATTTGTTGTTGTTGTTGTTGTTGTTGCTATTTTGAAATTAATACTTCAGGGTACAATAATTAATAAATAATTAATAATTTTTTCTGGTTGTTCCAGAAAAAAATTAAATAAATGTAATGTTCCATAAAAATATCAACATTGATAATAATAAGAAAATATTCTTGAGCAGCAAAATCAATATTAGAATGATTTCTGAAGGATCATGTGACACTGAAGGCAGGAGTAATGATGCTGAAAATTCAGCTTTAACATCAGGAATAAATGTCCTTTTAACACATGATACAATAAAAAATAAGTTCAATTAAAATAAAGCTCAGACTTTATATTAAGTGGCCATAACTACTATGCACTTGCATGAAAAAATAAGTACAATGTACTTATGGTTATATTGTATTGGAAATCACTTCTGCTGTTATTGAGGTAGGATAAGGGTAAGGTTAAGGACAGGTTAGGTGTAAAATGTGTTATTATTAATGTAATTACAGAAATTAATTAAAGGTGTTTTTTTAAAATATATGTAAAAACATGTATGAACACAATAACTGCACTGTAACAAATAATTATGCTAATTTAGAGGCATATTATATAGGTTTAGCTTGTGTCATGAAGCCTGCTCTCAACTCACACAGAAATACTGAGCTCAGTTTTGGGAGGGTGATGAAACCTCATATTTGATCATCTCCTCATTAGTGTTTTTACTCTATTGATTACATCAGTATCAATGCAGAAACCCAATATATCAACAGGATATGAAAGCAGTCCTCACTGAAATAAGCCATCGTGGGGCTCTGCACAATTGTTATGCAAAAAAGAAAAGAAAAAAAGTTTATAAAGACCATCTGTGAGATCTATTCCACCCTGACAATAACATACAGAACTAATAAGAGTGTCCATCGCCATGACAACAGTAGCCTGCTTCTGAGATAATTAGAGTTTGACTTTGGAGTTTTTTCGACTGTAAAGATGAAGGAGTGTTCCCAGCATCAGCAGGGCATCTGACTATTACCAGACAGTATCTATGATTAACTGCTTGCTGGAAATAACAATATACTGTTTAGTATTCAGTAGCCCTCTTCTTTGAATTGGTTTTCCAAACAACAAAACTTCAAATTAATTATTTTCATTTTAAATGCAATATTATCATTGCAACTGACAAATAAACTAAATAAAAAGTTACTAATCATCAGGATCATCGTAAAAGCACAAATATAAATTCTAACTAATGCCACAATTAGGAAGAAGGTACAATTGTTAGGAGATGAAAGCCACATCAACCATCCAGGGACCTCAAAGTTCAGAGGCTGAGAAAAATACAGCAATCAACTGGAAGATAGATGCTATTACTTAGAGAGATCCATGTCTGGGGCAAAAAAAGCTCAATAATGACGCAACTGAGATATGTGGACAGATGTGGTGTCAGACGAGAGCAAACAGAGTTGCGTGGACGGCAAACTTCAAAGCTACACAGATCCAGGTAAACATGCGAAAGAAACTTGAACACAATCTGGGATCAAACCCATCCATCAAAACTGAAGTAATTAACAGTGGCTCAAAAACAGACAGGTGAATGGTTAGCCTGAACATATGCCATTATTTCCAAATTGCAGTGCAGAGGCGTCACCTAAACCTGAAGGATCTGGGGCAAACGTGCTGGGATAATGGGCTATAGTCACACATCCACAGTCTGTGAAACATAGTTACTGGCAAAGTCTGAAAGCTGCCAAAATGTGGCTTAATAAAATAACAAATTGTGGCCAATGAATGCTTACATTTGTGTCAATACTGAAATTGACTTTCAGAAATATTCACTGGAGCATACGGTCTACCCTGTATGAATGTCATACTATATTTATATATATTGTATATTTGTATATTTTCACTTTGTCTTGCTAAATAAAATATCAAAATGTTAATTCTATGTGCAAAACAATTATTAAATGGAATATATTTTTATGACATCAATGTTAAATTATATTATATTTATTATACTAATAAAAATTACAATATTTGGTCCCACTTTAATAGGTGGCCTTAACTTCTATGTACTTACATTTAAATTAATAATGTGGTACAATGCACTTATTGTGTACAAACATGTTTTTTTGTTATGATATTCAGCTTGTGCCCATGAACTCCACCAGAAGACACTCCCCCTCGGACTGTATGTATTTCTGTGTTATGCTCTAAGGACTGATGAAGTGTGTTCCCACTGTTTCAGTGCTTCCCTTGTTCTGTCTCTCCTGGTTTGTTCTCATAGCGATTGATCAGCTCCGCCCCCTTGTTAACTCGTTTGTGTTACCTGTGTTTGTAAGCTAATTGTGAGTTGGCTGCAAAAGGGCGGACATCACAGTGCTCTGCTACATCACAGCTGGCTTTGAGGAGTCAGGTCAAGTTATGATTGATTTTCACAAGCCAAGACCAGCCATAGTTGATCAAGAACCAAGTCCATCCACAGCAGATCCCTTCAAGCCCAGTCATGTCATGATCAACCGTCATAAACAGAGTCAAATTGTCGCTGGTCTTCGCAAGTCAAGTCAATCCACAACCCATCAACCCAAGTTAAGTAAACGTTTCATAGCTCCTTTCAATTTAAGTCTTGTTGTTACACTACTGCACTATTTAATATTCATTGCACTACACTGTATAGATCCATTTATATATATATGTATATATATATGGGAAGTGTCGATAAGAGCATGGTTGTGTGCAAGCTATGCAACAAGGAATTTGCATATCACCGCAGCACATCCAGCCTCAAATTTTCACCTCAATGCTAAACATATAGCAGCTAGCTATTGCTACACTTATGCCAATATTGCATTGGTCTGTTGGACTTGGTTGAACAAAAATAAACAATATTTTGTTGTTTAAGCTTATGTATTCAGTCATTATTTAATGGTATTGTAACGCTGTAGGCGTGGTCCTTTGTGTTCAGTCTTGTCATGTGTTATGTTTTCTGTTCAAATATGCTCTGTGTGTCCTTCATGTTTTGACAGTTCTAGTCCATGTGCTTTTCTCTCTGTGTGTTTACATACCTGTTCCCTCGTGTCCTTGCCAATCTGTTACTCCGCCCCTCGTCATTAGTGTTTCATCCTCTGCCAGCAGTGTTTTGTCCAGGTGTTGTTGATTAGTCTTTGTATAAATCCATGCCCCATGTCCTGTATCTTTGTGATTCGTTGTTAATGTTATGTTGTTTGAGCTTTGTGGATGTCCGTTTGTTCAGTCCTCAGTTCTGTCCAATAAATGTTCCTTTCGTACAAAACCCCACGGTCCCGAAACCACCTCCACCCGGGTCTCGTCACGCCAGCTGGGGTAATCCGCCACCATCGATTTCTACACTGGACGAAGAGAGGAAAATCCAAGGGATCTTCCAGCTTGCAGTCACAATGGCAGCTGAAGCAACGCACGCCAATCTGGCATCGGGGATGCCAGCGCCACTGAAATCCCTCGCAGTTCCCAACCTGGCACTAGGGTTGCCAAAACCGTCAAAAAGACTTGCGGTCTCTAAACTCCAAAAAAACGGATTCAAGTTCCATTTCCCAGTCAGAGAAGTCTTATTCAGCCCCGTTAGTTCCAGTTTTGCAACCAGAGGTACTGTTAACACTCCAGTCAGTACCGGTTACACAGCCAGGAGTGCTGTATGCTGCTCGGTCGATTTAGGTTTTTCAGTAGCAGTAGCAGTCACTTATCCTCGCGGCTTCAGTTCCGCTTGTGATGGGTTCCACCATCACTTCACAGCGAGAGGAGCTGTGTGGTGTCCAGTCTGACCCGGTTACGCAGCCCAAAAAAAGCTGCAGAAGGCCCTCATTGTTCCCAGCCAGGTTTAACGGGTCCTACTCCCGAATCACGAGGGGCCGTGTTCTACCCAGTCAGTCCCGGTCACGCAGCCAGTCAAGCTGCAGGAGGTTCTCATGTTTCTGAGCCCGCCCATAATGGGCTCTAGGCCCATTTCATGGTACGAGGAGCCCTTTTCAGAATTTATGGTCTGCGACTTGGGTGTTGTATGGCTGGATTCACCATACGCTGTCTGCGATCCAGAATCAGAGTGGCCAGACCCGCCAGACCAGATCTGAGATCCGAGTTCATTGTCGCCTGAACCCTATGGAGAATGTGAGGCCCCCTGGCCCGAGCCGCCTGAGCCCGTCTGTGACTCAGAGACTCCACCGGGTCCGCCAGTGGCTGCACTACCTCTGGAGATGTCGGCTTTAGCCGTAGAATCTCCAGAGTCACCATTGGTGGCTGCAGAACCCATGGAGGTCCCTGAGTCACTGTCCGGTAGGCCAAGAGGCGTGCCATCACAGTCTGTTCAGCTCACAAGGGCGTTTTCACTGTCTGTCTGGTCTCAGACGGCATACTCACAGTATAGTCGGTCTGGAAAGGCGTTATGACCGACTGTTGGTCACAGGAGGTCACGTTCACTGTCTGCATAGTCCTCGAGGGCGCAAAATCAATCTGTTCAGCTCACATGGGCGTTTTCACTGTTGGTTCAGTTTTAGAGGGCGATGTCAGTGTCAGTTTGGTCACGGAGGGTGCGTTCACTGACTGTTTGGTACTCGAGGGAGCAATGTCAGTCTGGTAGCCCCATGAGGGCTCTGTGTGTCCTTCATGTTTTGACAGTTCTAGTCCATGTGCTTTTCTCTGTGTGTTTACACACCTGTTCCCTCGTGTCCTTGCCAATCTGTTACTCTGCCCCTCGTCATTAGTGTTTCATCCTCTGCCAGCTGTGTTTTGTCCAGGTGTTGTTGATTAGTCTTTGTATAAATCCATGCCCCATGTCCTGTATCTTTGTGATTCGTTGTTAATGTTATGTCGTTTGAGCTTTGTGGATATCCGTTTGTTCAGCCCTCAGTTCTTTCTAATATATGTTAATTTCGTGCATCTCCGTCTCTGAGTTTCCTTGCCTTCGCTGGACAGCGTTCACCGCCAGCTCACCGTTGTAACAGGTATACTAAAAATCCATATGAAAAATTTACTTCTCAGGTCAAATATTTATATGCAATTAAAATGCGATTCATTTCAATTAATTAATTACAAAGCCTCTAATTAATATTAAAAGATTTTTTTTTTATCGAGTCCCGGCCCTTATATATATATATATATATATATATATAATATAATATATTTATAAATGTACGTATTTATTGTACATACACTCTTGTAAATTTGTTTTCATACCCTATATATTTCTGTTTAAATTCAATCTGTAAATTTCTATAGTCAATAACTTGTATATTATGTTCTTAGTACACTCACTTGCAATTTATACCCATAGTTCTCCCCATCATTGTACATATCACCTTGCGTGCACTTATAACCTTTATCCTGAACTTGCTGCTTATTGCACTCCTGGTTAGACCTAAACTGCATTTCCTTGCCTTGTACTTGTACATGAGTAATGACAATAAAGTTGAATCTATTCGAATCTAATCTGCATATGCCAAGTCAAGCTAACGCTAATCCTCACCCATCAGGTCAAGTCAGCACCGATCGCCACGTCATCGCTGCTCTGTCGAAGCCATGTTACGTATCGTCTGTGTTTATCCAGAGCCACTCCATGTCTCATCAGATCAACCAGAGCCATTGCACGAAATGGCTACCAACCCAGAGCTTCAACAGAAGATGGCCCCCACACCAGAGCCTTCAGCTGTCATGGATTTCAAGCCACAGTCTCCAGCCACCTCGGATGCTACTCCAGTGTTCCTCAGCATTGAGGATGTTGCACTTGGAGACACCAGGAATTTCCGGGGGTATTTGAGACTGGTGTCCAGCCTGGAGGACCCACCAATCATGTCAGTACATGCAGCAGGCATCTCAAAAGCTTCAGCACAGGCCTTGTCCTAGACTATCCCCTTATACTCTGTGCTCCCGGTAATGGCAGTGGCCATTTTGAGCATGTGGGCCATACACTGTGCTCCTGAGATCTTACCTGCCCATGAGTCTGCTTCCGAAACCTCGGTCGCACGCAAGTCTGTTCCAGAACCATTGGAGGTGACAGTTTATGCCATAAATCCTTCTGAGGTTCTGCCGGTGGCTGCACAACCCCAAGGGGCATCGGTTTACGCCACAGACTCCCTAGAGGATATGCGAGACCTCGTCATGAGTGATATCATTGAACTCTCGTCATGCCTAGTCTTGGTCACGGAGACGATTGAACCTTCCTCCTGCCCTGCCACGGCCATAAGGGCCGCAATTTGAACCCTCGTCCTGCCCTGCTACGGCCAGAATGGCTACCATTGAACTCTCGTCATGCCCTGCCAGTGAGCGCTGAGTCACCTCTTTTTGTATGTTAATGGCGGCTGGCATACGGTTTCAAAAGGTGCATTACCGCCACCTGCTGGCTAGAGCGCAGATTTCTGGCTTCTTGGCTGACGTACGATGTATGACTCAAGTTGCGTTATACATTGAGTCACAGGTCGGAACTCAGCTCTCTAGCCAGCAGGTGATGGTAATGCACCTGTTGAAGCTGTATGCAAACCACCATTAACTAGAAATATTTTTGTTACAACAAACATAGATCCACTTCAGAGGACATGTGATAACCCCCCGGAGCTGTATAGTTTAGTTTTAACTAGCAGTACTTGTGGATATATATGGAGCTTCAAAACAATGGGCACAATCCACCCGCATTACCAAGCTTGGAAGAGCCAGTATACATTTTTTTAAAAATGCCCGTAGCACAGGTTTAATTACTGTGATTAATTAACGGTGATAAACTATTCTGATGCATATTTCATAAAAACACAAGGCATGCTGCCTTTATACGCTACCCACATTCAGAGATAGCTTGAGCTTTTTGATAAAAAAAAATGCAAGAATGTCATACAAAAAACATGTTCAAAAAGTGTCTATTATGATAACAGTACATTGGACAATAATTAAAACAATAAAACAATTATGAAAATGCACTGTGTAAAAAATTAGTATTGGATATTACGAGTAGTTCTCCAGCAGCAAGCATAGGCAGATTTTCAGTTCATTTTCATTACTTGTATATTATGTTCTTAGTACACTCACTTGCAATTTATACCCATAGTTCTCCCCATCATTGTACATATCACCTTGCGTGCACTTATAACCTTTATCCTGAACTTGCTGCTTATTGCACTCCTGGTTAGCAAGCATAGGCAGATTTTCAGTTAAAATAATTAATTTAACATTAGATTACACCCTACCATATGTGTAATATTCCATTTTACAATGAAATGGAAGTGTTGCTGGGACGCCTCTGTGAAGTGCTCAGCAAAGACCTCAATGGAGGGGCCAAAAAAAGTCCACTCTGCGAGATGGGCGCGCCGAGAAATGGGACCTTCTCCACATCCTTAATCTCTGTGACCTTCAGCCAGAGATGCCTCTCTAGAACGACGAGGCTGGCCATGGAACTCAGTCACGCTGTGCAGCTTTCTAAGCGTTTCCGCTCTCCAGTTGCAAGAATTTTAGCCTGAAATACTTGTAGCACTGCCGTGGAGTGAAGGGCCAAGGCTGCCTGTCTAGCGAAAGTAAAAGGCTCGGCCGGCGAAAGCAGAAGTCAAACTACATGGCTTGGACGGATGGGCGGGCTTCGCCTTCCAGCCTACAGCAGTGTGGGTGCAGAGGTGAGAGGCCACAGACTCATCCAGTGGCAGTAGCTTTTCATAGCCCTTCTCCTCTGCGCCAAGTAAGGAGAACGCCAGGACTTCATAAGTTCATTGTGAACTTCAGAGAAGAACGGCGTGGTCTTCTGTCGAGGGGCTTGCGGGCACCCTGGCAGGAACCTCTCATCCACTCCAAACCTAGTTCACTGACAGCCTTTGAGAGGACACGGAAGAGCTCGGCGTCCATCCCATGCTTGAGAAAACTGGAATCTGACAGAGCAGAGTGGGCGGGGTCACCTGAGCCCGACAGCTCCTCTGCGTCTGACGCTGCCATTACCGAATGAGACGAGGTCGCTTGCAGCCATGGAGGGACGCTGGTCTTCATTCAGGAAGAGAAAAGGTGAAACAGCTCTCCAGAAAAGTGGTGAGCCACGTGGGGGCTGCGCCAGCGTGAGCTCATCAGCCGCAAAAGCGCTGTGCCCTTCTGCCCGAGGTGGGAGGGCTTGGGGGCAGGAGTCAAGAGTGGCAAGACTGAGCACAGGTCAGAGCAGCTTTTGCGTGGTGCTTACCGAGGCAGGAAACACACCACTTGTGGCTGTCCTCAATATGCAGGAGTGTACTGCAGGTTGAACAGCGGTGGCATGTCAGTCCTCTTGAAATTTGCTCTATGAGAAATTAGCTCTTTTGTGTTAAATGCTGGATGGTGGCAGAGGAAATAATCAAGCTGCAAGGCATTTTCAACGGCGTTGGCTTCATAGTCAGGACAGCAAAGTTTCACATCAATGAAGGAAAAGAAATCTGAATCCTGCTGCGAAGCAGGCGCTATATATACACGGCCCCGCCCACACAGATGAGCTTCGGCAGGAGCCGTGGCCATTGGTTGGTGCAGCATGGCATCCAACCGATTGGTTTATCCAGATACCACTGCACTAACCAACGGCCGTATAGTTTTCACTGCAGGATTAAAAAAGGCCTCAGTTAGGAGGAAAAAAGGAGTTTTTCCCATACGTGAAGTATCGGCAGGGAACTGTAGTTAACATGAAAGATCAATGATGAATTGTTTATTAATAAATCCCAACAACCCTGTGCTACAGGTATAGCCATTCATACAGCGCAAGTTATTTTACACAACTACTCGAAGCATCCGGTTTTCGGACATAGAGCGTAAAAAAGGCCTATTCCTTTAACCGACCCTTAAACCTACCCAGAACACTAAAACTGCCCCTAACCTTCCCCGTATCCCACTTCAATAGCAGCAGAGGTGCTACAATACAGTATGAACACATTTTTTATGTAAGTACATAGTAGTTAAGCCCACCTAATATAAAGTGTGACCATTTTCTGTACATGATTTCATTCAAGTCATGAACAAACATTATAAATAGAATACTGGCCTTTAATAATCTTCTCAAAACAGTAGCACAAAAATATATTTATGCATCATTCACTTAACAAATATTCTGCAATGTTTTAGCTGGGCGTTCATATACTGTTTTCAAATGTTACTTGTTTCTGAAAATTCAGAAGTACATTACCATAATGTTTGCTAAATAATAAAATGGATGTTTGGTTACAGTCTAATCATACATTAAAGAACTGAGTGATATTAATTTACTACTAGACCATCTCCTTAGGGTTAGCATTAGGATATGGTTTAGGGTTACTTGCATGTAATTATGCATAATTTGTTGTAACTGTAATAGTAACTACATGTAACATCTAACAAGGACACCTTGAATTATTTTTTTTTTTTGCAGAATGTTCCCTTATATGCATATAACAAAGAAAAAACAAATTGAAATTGAAAGAAAATGTAAACATTCAAAGAAAATTTAGAATAACGTTTTTTTCTAACTCATTGAGAGCGTAAGCAAAACGTTCTTTTTTTGTTAGATGTGATTGTGTTGTTTTAGTGTTAAAGGAAATTTAACACAATATCCTTTTAGAAAATTAACAGAAGCTTTTTAGTCTTCCAACAGATTTTTTTATTGCAGTATAGACAGCAAAATGAAAAAAACTTTACATTTCCTCTCTTTCATGCCTGACAAACGCATCTCATAATTGTGCTTCACTGCACTTTTTTTCACTGAACACATTCATTACATAATTCACATACAGACATTCTTAGCATAACCTCCTCTCCTCTCACAAGACCTCACCTCGTTAAAAATAACAAGACTTCAAAGCTCAATATAAATCTCAGTGTCTCATGCACATGCAGACTACCGTGCAGAAAGTTCATATTACATCCTGAGACAAAAACAATCAAGCACACATTCAAACAGTGCCCTCAGAGACACAGAATACAAACCTCAAATACAGCAAAGCAGATCAAGTGAGTGCTCAGACACTTACCTACAGCAGTGAGAGACCCATGAGTGATAGACTGAAGCAGTCAATGCGACTCTGTCTGTCTTTTTCTCACTACTATTAGTGTCTAATACAGAGAGCCCTATACGGCAGCTTAAGCATCCTGTAGTGTATGTGTGTGTGGTCCGAGTGGCAGGCAGAAGAGAGTGCTGATGTAGAGAGTGTGTGTGTGTGTGTGTGTGTGTGTGTGTTTGGGGCAGAACGGGCAGCTGACCCCCCCTCCTTCTGAGAGCGGAGTGGTTGCTAGGAGATTTGAGTACTCCAATCATCATGGTCTGATGACTGCACATGCACACAAACATATGTGTGTACAAAAACATACTTTTGTTCAACGGAGATGAAGGTCTATTAATAATAATTACTTAATAAGCTAAATTTATTTGGATAATGCATTGTTCAAGATGCGCCTGCACACAAAGTAAGTTCAACACTTGTGTACAAGCGTATTTTCTGACTAACATGCTTCGAATTGTGTTTGTTTGTTCAAGCATGTTAAAGTTAACAGGACATCACTTAATAATTCAGTACTTTCAAGAAAATGGACACAGACATAAAATGAAAGTACATTCTGATGTATAATACATGATATAATGACTCACTCAGAAATATATCGATAAAATATTTTGAAAATCACCTCAAAGTCAACTATGAATCACTTCCAAAAATCTGGCTCATCACCTTATTCACCCAGGTCCAGGTTTATGTCTTCTTGTGTCATACGATGTTGCAACAAAGAAAATTATTTTTTGTATTTGGTGTAATGAAACGTGTTTATGTCATTTAAGTTGCAAAACTCACATTATTTTCCACATACTGTACATTATTGTTTCTCCTGTAAGCCTGATTGGCCTGCGTTGTGATTGGCCGAATGCCGCAAGCACTGATGTTAGACCCCTTACCATAACGTGATGCTGTGTTACGGTGCCATGACACTAAAACTATAAAACACATTACAAAAGAGGCTTCCAGTGGAAACTTTATTCCTCATTATCATGTCTTAGTACTGTTTTTTTTACATGTCGCATCACGCCCCATAAACATAACACCAAACAACAAACAACAAGCACTAACGTTATCCTTCACTGCTCAGAATTCATGTTTGAATAGTAAGTAGCCGGTTCTTTTAATAAGAAAACATAACTTACTTAAAGGTGTATTTGTTAACACTAGTGATTTCTAGTTGCGTCTTTTGGAAGCACAAAAAAAGTGGTTTCATTTTCACAACGACACACAGCGTCTCCAGAACATGGCGCCCGCAGCAACACTACAGCCAGAATAATAGCTCTGCTTTCTTTCTTTCCCTAAACATTTGGGCGGTGTTTGAAAATAGTGTTGGCAAGACATAACTTAGAAGATATAAAGAAGAATATCTCTTTGGTATTAAAACTTACATTTTTGCAACTTTAGGGACCTTGTAACACTGCAAAAAGAAAGGAAAATTTTAAATCACATCATTTGACCACTTTAATGTTGACTCTGATTTATGTGCAAGCTCAATACAAAAGAGAATGTTATACAGTTGCAAAGATGTAAATCAGATCTGTTTTAGACTGCACATGTGTGCAAAAATATATTGGATTCAAGGCCTCCTTATAATAGGGGCTTGAACAACATAATGAATTAATAAGGCCAAACCTAGCATCATTGATGTCTGGCAACAAGTTCTTTTACTTTATTGGATTTCATCAAGGAATGGTAATTGGTTATTGGCAATACATATGTTATTCCACCTTCCTTGATGATTTGTTCCAGTGATGTTATTTAGTTTCTATTCAAAAGACAATAAAATGTTGATCACAAAAAAATAAAATCAACTACAAATCAATCCAGTGGTGCTAAACCATATTTATACAGTGGAGACAGAGGCTAGTTGTCTCACTTTTCTCCAGTGAAAATGTATTATTTATATTCAGGTTCTGTATTGACAAAAACTCTGACTACAAAAAGCTCGATATTTCCTTTGACTTGGAAAAAATAAAAAAACTATTAAAAAAAAAACAAAAAAAAAACATAGTAAGTTTACTATGGGAACTCGCTATTTATAACACTGATCTGAATATATTTGTTTGAAACATGCTATTTCTGTATTTTATAAGCAATTTATTATTTATAACCTGACTTGCACATTAACAAATTACACTTTGGCGTACTTTTATAAGTACATATACAGTAGTTCTATGAAAATAAAGTGTGAACTGAAGCCCTGTTAGGAGACGCTGTGTGTTTCTGTGCCAAAGCAACAGAAAAGAGTATGTTCGAGAAAGAGAGAGACAGGGTCACATCACAGTGTAGCCAGTGGTATGTGTACTGCAAATACATATGAGCATCTCTGTTCCTCTTTCAGGGTTCAACTGAGGGTAAAAATGTATTTTACTTTAAAGGCATTACTAACTCTTTACATTTATTCTGAAAACTGAACTCATTTTTATAGAAAGGGGTGTTAGATTTCTGCCGCACGCTTGTGGTGTTCACAATCACAATGCTCTGTGTCAGCTGGCCAATCAGAGCAGACGGTGCTTGTCAGAAGGAGGGTGGAAAACGAGGTGTTTGAGAGAGGCGGGGCATAGAGGAGCTACAATAATGTACCGTATTTGTATAATGTACATGTCAACATATTCTGTTACACCTCGTACGCAAACTAATGATCTCTAAAATAGCATCACATGACCTGCATTTATCACTGTCACATCGTCACAACTGAACCCACTGTTCCTGAATCAGTCACAAGATCACCAGATCACTAACACCTGGTCCCAATCATAGTCACTATTTAATGGCAGACTTACCAAACAGTCAGCGGCTGAGCTCAAGGTTGATACGCTCATTGTCTCAGCATCTGTCTACTGGAATTCCACTCTCTGAAAACCTACAAGAAAGACTGAGTATCCTTACCTTTAACTACTTAACTGTTATGCCTTGTGAACTGCCTTAAAGGAGAAGTTCACTTTTGAAAAAACTTTTGCTGATAATTTACTCACCACCATGTCATCCAAGATGTCCATGTCTTTCTT
>JAUMHP010000057.1:976263-990672 GCA_032361065.1 Enteromius trimaculatus
TCTTTGGTGGGTCAGTTCCCCTGAGTCAGCAAACAATTTCATATGGTGTAGAGCAACTAAAGCCAACCATTTCTTCATGTACTTTTTCAAATATTTCAGCTTTTTTGTATGTGTATAATTACACTGAAGCAAGTACATATTAAAGTGTAACCTATTTTGCATAAAAACAAAACCACAAAATATCCTTTAAACAACGCAATATAAGAATTTCATCTATGTAGACATTTTATTGACAGTAAGACGAAATTGGTCTGAATGACCTGAGTCCATTCATAAAATATCAGTCAGCATCTGTAAATGGATGTGAGTAGTAATTTTGATGATCTTGTTAAATGCGGAGGAGGGTGGAGGGCCTGTGTAAAGTATACTCATCAGATAACTGGATGGAGGCAGCCGGAAATGCCAGCAACCCGACAGCCCTTGACACACGTCGTCATCTCTGCACTAATAAACAAACTCAAAACCAGAAGCAGAGCTACACGCGACCCTTCAAAGCTTTCCAAACACACTCTGCTACTAAAAATGTGCTCGTCTGATCTCGCTGAGCTCCTTTCTGATGAAACCGAGTGCTAGTCTTTCACATTTCACAGCTATACAACACCGATCTCACTCAAACAGACCACCGGACCTCTACATTATCTGCCAGGACATATGAGGAAAGCTTGATTATTATAGGGGTTTTGCATATGACTGTAGTTTTGCTTTTCTTCAGTCTAGAGTAGATTTTTTTTTTGGTTTACTTCCCCCTTTTCTTTCATTATTTGTTCTCTGTGGTTTTTCAGTGCAGTTTTCTGAAATGTAAGCTGTTTGACAACCAGAGAACTGTCTTCAGTCTCACACTAAAGACAACAAAAGCATCTGTTCATTCTATAAATGGAAATCCCAAAATAAAGACTTTTAACTGTTACCCTAAATTTAGTTGTTTTTTTTTCATACATCACACTTTTAAGGTTTTTAAGTTGTTTTTGGTGCCATTCTTACTAGCACTTTGTGCATTTTGAAATGTCTGAAAATGCCCTTTCAGTGGTTCTGGTTGAGTGAATCAGGAATTAATGCTATAGCAAAGGTATTTGAAAATGTTTGCGTCCGAGAAGTGTTTGTGATAAGTTAAATGCAGTGCTTCATTTTGCAAGAGATGTGAGGCATTTTGAATTTAGTGTGTGCTATTCTTGGATTTGTGGGTAAAGTTTTGAATAAAAGAGGTGAAGTTTTGAAAATGTATGCATGTAAGCTGGAAATACTGCAAATATAACAGTAATAAAAGCATGAGATCAGGTTGTTTGATCAGTGACCTCCTGTCACACACTTACACACACACACACAGAGAATTGGAGGAAACACCAGACAGACATCTGTGAACAGGAGACTGCCACATCACCCTGACACCGACACACACATGCTTTGTGTTCAGAGACAGAACTGAACTAATGTTTCTTTCACAAAGATAAATGTTTATTTCAGCTCAAGTTGAAATAATTGAATCACTGTGACAACAGAAAACATTCCCGCTGCCATGTGAACTCTGCCTTGACCTATGAACTTTTGCAATATTACAAAATACATCCGTATTCACCACAATACATATTAAGGGTGACACAGATTAAAATTAAAGGCCAATCAGTATTACTAAACATCTGATCAACCTTAATTATTAATCATGACTCAGCCCTACACTTTAGCCTACATGCTTATTTTAATGAATGACTCATCATAGAAAGGCCATTAATGATTTCTAATATATCAATTTAAAAACAATGTAAGAAATAAAGAAGTTAAATTAAGTAAAATAAATTCAATTGTGAATTAACAATTTAATAACATTTTAAATTAATACAAAAATAAATATAGGCTATATATAATTGAATTAAGTAACAATTAAAAACTTACTTACATAATTTAACTTGGATAGTTATTAATAGGCTACATTTTCTTACTTTTCAACAAGCATTTTCGACCTGACCGGGAAACTGTATAAATCATACTAAAGCGAAGGTTTGGCTAATGAATAGTAATTGGGATTCCTGACTGGACGCTCCACGCAGGTTTCCTAGTAACGTCATCGGGACCTAATAAATATTCATTAGACAAACCTTCGTCGTAGTAGAATCAGCAACTTCACAGTCGGGAAGGGGGTTGGGTTTTATAGCAGGCATGGAATGCCAGATAGAGCAGCGTCGGGAACGCGCATCGGTGCGACAGGTCTGAAGTGTATGTGTGCGTGTGTGTTTGAATAGGGAAGAGAGACACTGAAGTTGCGTAGGGATGTTCGATTCTTTTGGCGAATCGATTCGTTTGGACTGTTTATTTCAGACAGCTGATTCATTTACCAGTCACGGCACAGTAGTGTTCCCAGAAGCACAACTTAAAGAGGGGTCCCTATAAACTTTCCGCCTTTGGGTCAAATTGCATTACAGCCCATGTCTTACCCAGTCTAATGCTGATAATTAAATAAAGTAAGTAACTTAAAATACAAACAAACAAAATAAATACACTTAATAATGTAGGCTATATTGAGTTTATCGCGTTTGTGTTCCAGCTTGAGTTTGGCATTCCGTTTGATACTATTTCTATAGCTAGGCCTATTTAATTGTCCAGACACATTTTTCACTCTCACACAAGAAACTTACTGAGGAATTTACAACAGCTTCGTGAATCATTTAAAACGAATCATTAAAACGAACTGACTCAAACGAACGATTCATTCGCGAATCGGACAGCACTGCGTTGGAGAACCATGGCGGTGAAACAAATGACATGCTTGGGGATCTAAATTACACAGAGCAGAAGAACCGGCGCCCGTAGACAGCGAGATATCCGTGGAGGTAAGAGAAGTGGATGACTTGATGACTTGCAGAAGCTGTAATTGTTTGTACATCGATTTCCGAAACTTTATTTTGAGCATTCGTTGGAACTTATGCTGCGCTATTGTTCCGCGGCGAGTCCCAATGGAGCAGCTTTAGTGGGTTTGTGGGCAGGTTTAACACCGATCGCGCTAGTCCTTGATTATTTGAAGAACATTGTTTAATCTAGAGTGTGTGAACACTATAAAAGTGCCGAGACTCTGTCAGATATTGATCACTGAATCAATGGAGACCAAAGGATCTGCCTGCAAATCACTGTAGGAAAGTTTTGATCCGAGTTGAAAAAGTTTCTTTGATCAAGGGGATGAGTCAGTGTGTAGATTATATCTGCTAACAAAAGAGCGCCGAATTAAACGTTTTACGTGCTCGTGCTTTCAAATGGCGGACAAATGTAAACGCGATCTTTTCAGTTTTAGAATGTTACATTGTTTCTGTTCTTTTCAGATGAGCGCGGGGATTCGATACAATGTATCACAGTGACTCTGAAGGGCGCATGCAATTACCCGAGTGAGGACACAGGACCGCGGACCTGAAATATATTTTTAACGTAAAACACGTTGAAAGTCATTGAACATGATCAAAGCAGAGAGCAAGGGTGAACGCACCCTGCGGAGTGCGTCCCCGCATAGAAACGCATACAAGTCGGACTTCCACGCCATTAAGTGCTCTTTTGATGGGACCAAATCCGACAGCGAGGCCAAGTCTTATGCTAATGGAGCCGGCGACCCCCGGGAGGACACTAGGGGGAGGCCGTTTGGCAACCGGGTAAACAAAATAAAGAACATTTTCCTGCAAATGGACGGCCAGCAACCTCCGGAGAGCCAGGATGCTACTTCTCCTGTATCCCCTGTGTCTAAATTCCCGGTCAGCCCTCACAAAACTAGCGCCAACAACCAAGAACCGCAAAGCACAGATAGAACTCCGAAGGGAGAGGAAGTCGAGATAGATAAAGTCGCCCTGGCGGAGAAATTTTCAGTTACCAGAAAGCTATTTGAGAGAGGCATGAAAGAGCAGCCTGCTGCAGAGAACCCGGGACCTGGCAGGGTTTCTACTCGCCTGTCCCAGGGGAAGGCTCCTGAGGAGGGGCGTGGGGCCCGGAGGTCCTCTGGATCTTTTGAGAATAGCAGCAGTAGTGTCATCAAAAGCCCAACGTCACCCTTGAGGAGTGCCCCAGAGGAAAGGAGGGACGTTGAGGACACAAAACAGGTCAACAGACTGTCACTTAATGCCGGGCCTATTTCCAAGCGGTTGGAGAATTTTATTGTGGATGGTGACAAAGAAGAGTCAGTACAAAGTCCCGAGAAACTGAGGAGCCCTACTGAGTGCTCGATACCATCAGCTCAGCGAGGTAGTTTCCAAAAACCCAGCTCGCCTAATGCTGATCCAGAACAGAGTCCTACGTCCCCAAACTCTGACAAGCTCTCGCCTAAACCCGACTCAAGCAATCCTCTGTTCAAGGCCATCAGCCCAATTTCATACAAAGCGACCTCTCCGACCAGCAGAAGCCCCAGTGAGCCTCTATCGCCCAATGCTCAGAGCCCGATTAAACGATTGCCGTCATCATCGGTGAAAGACTCCCTGACAAATGAGCCACCTCAGCTTAGTAGTACTCCTGCGAAAGATCTCAAAGCTTCACCCTCTGCCAGTAGCGTATATAAACGGCCCTGGAGTCCGGAGGAACCCAAAAGTGAAAACCACATCGTTCGCAGTCCGTCGAGAGACATCTATCAAAAGCAGGCCGCACAATGTCTGGACCCTACTGGTGCGGGAGTGGTACGGGCTGAGCTGGTAGTGGTCCAGAACGAGTCTTCAGAAAGCGAGGAGAACGATGAAGAATTTTTGGAGGAGGTGAAGCTGCAAAGGGAACCAAAATCGGAAGATGTGACTGACTCTCTGCAGGCGTCATCAACTCAAAACCATACAGAGGACAAACAGCAGGAGACGGATGCCTGTGTTTCAACAGAGCTGAAGAAAGAGGAACCAAATCAAGAAGAAAAAGAAGAGGAGATCATCCAAAAGAAGAATAACTGTCATGAAGATAATGAGGAGGAGGAGAGTGAGCAGGAAGATCCAGATGAATGTGGGAAAGCGTCTCCGGTGTTTTTTAGTTTTGAGAATGCAGCGTTTGTGGATGATAAGGAACCGGTTCAGGACCAGCAGGATGAAGATCAGGTCTATGAGGAGTATGATGAAGCTCCTGGTTTGTCTGAGGAGGAGGAAGAGCCTCCAAGAAGGAAAATCAGATTCTCCATTGAGCCAATACGGGTAAGAAATATCATTGTGGTGAATTTTTATATATATATATATATTAACACTGAACTCATGAAAATATTACCATAGATTTTTTATTAGGTTTGTGTTATTTAGTTGTATTTTTTTTTTAATAACCTGACTCTAGTTTGAATGAAAAAAATGAAAAGTTGTTAAAGTTGGAGTTCTCTCTCAGTGCAAATGAAGTCTTTGTGTGTGTGTGTGTGTGTGCAGTGTACAGTGACGTACCAGTTTTTCACTTTACTTCCCCGTTATAAGATTTTTTCTGATGGTTAGCTGGCAGTTCAATGTTTTTTCATTTCTGTGTCTCATTTCACATGTCTGTGGTTTGGAATGCAAAGTCTGCGTTGTTTCTGATTATTAGAACAACACTTAATTTACGGTTTAAGAGACACGTCACTCTGGCTTTGGAAAGGAGATGTTTTGGGGACATTTCAAGCTCTGTGAGGCCCGGGGTCAAAACTCTCACAACAGTTGGGCAACCGAGAAGCTCACTGCAGAACAGTTGTTTGGGGGTTGAAAAGGGGGAATATATTTAGAAATATTGTTGACATTGTGATTCACTGAGGGACAGAGGGCAGACCTGAAATGTGGATGGTAAATAGAAAAGTATGCTGGCGCAGATCCATGTTTTACAAGCAACGCTGATAGCACAGTGCTCCTCAGAACTGCCTTCGGGTAAAACGACTGTGAAGAACATGTTTGGGTCATACCTGAGTCGAAAATTGTGATATGAGATGGGGGTATTTAATATTGTCATTATTTAAAGAAAGCTTTTTTTTTGCTAAAATTCCTCTAAATATTTAAGGGAAATGTGTTCGGATTTGATGATGCAAAAATGGCTTAATTTTCCTCATATTTCGTTTATGTTATTCAGTGCATATTTTGACTTTGGCCCCATCCTATGGCAGCCATCCACGGGATGTCTGATCAGGCCTTCGAGACGCTTAATGTCTATTAATCTATTTTAAGTTAATTTCCATCTCGTGCATACCTCAGGTCTGTAATGCCTTTCACACCTTAGCTGGTAATGATCAACACAAGGTTTTCTGTTTCCATTGGGCTGTTAGAAATAAGAAATAAACAGAGCCCTGCGAAGGTGGCAGAGCAAGTTGCCAAAATACCAGCAGTGGCCTGTTTCCGGGGCAATCCAGCATATCTATGTCTACAGTAGACATGGGCAAATAATTTTGCTTAAATAATACAACACAAAAAGACAATAGCTAACACGTTAAAATACTGGCGGTTTTCCAACCAGAAGCTGTGGAGTGTCGTGGGCTTGTGGCAACTTAAACTATACCAATATATGACTTTAAACCCCAGCTCATACAAATTTCAAGACGTAACTAATTCATACATTTTAATGAACTCACTTTATTTTTTGATAAATCGTATATATTTAAACCTACCTATTATTTGGGGTATTGAACAAAAATTGAACAAAATCATACAAATTAATTTTAAAAAAGTACAGATTAGTTGCATTTCTTAACTGCTGCAATAGTGTACCACTCAAACAGGAACTGGACTAGCAGTGGAGCGCATCTGTATGTTGTTTCGGTCATTCTGAAAATGATTTATTTGCTCTGAGGTGCAAGTAATTGATATAAAATATGAAATTTTAATTAGTGCCAGAGTTTACCAGGGAGGAAGTTGAAGTTGGATGGAAATGGTGCTTTATTCACGTTTTATGAGATATTTCTGTTTTATGTTCTAATTTGAATATTGGGATAGAAACAGAGCTGTTGTCTTATTTATATCAATATTTGGATCACTGGCAGCTTATTCACCACATCCACCATAAAAGTGGCAGATATTTCATTGCGTACAGTAATTGCAGTTCAGTTTTTGCAGATTGGATGATATTGTTTTGTTTTATGCTTGTGGTAAATATGAATAAAACATCACATCGAGGAACACACATTAAGGAATAAAGGTGAATTGCACATATTGACGTGTTAAAGTCCCTGATGCGTGATTAATAATAATGAGTGATGAAACTTTAACCCTTCCAGGACCCATCTCACACTCTCTCTCTCGCCTTCTGTTTTCCTCTCTCATTTCTCTGTGATTGTGAAATGAAGGTGTGTGACTGTGTAAACAGGTCTTGTCCTGGCTTGAGGCAGGCATTTTTCCACCATTGTGTTTCATCTCAGTCTTAACATGTTGAGTTAAAGAGCTGTTGCGTTGTTGCTGTGGATGTGGGTTCATGACTGGGATTCAAAAGCTTCCCACATGACTGGTCGGAGTCTTTAATGAACAGGTTTGGTGGAGTATAAATGAAACCTGATAAAGACCTGGCAAGCTGCATCTCTGGGGCATTTGAGGGAGGAAACAGGAGATCTGTCTGCTTCCTACGTCAGAGTGAAAGAGATTTTATCCTCTGGTCGTAGTTTACAAGGTATCTGTTGTAACTGGCTCGCGTAGTTGTACACTCTTAAAAATAAAGGTGCCCACGATGCTATAAAATAACCTTTTTGCTTTAACATCTGAAGAACCTTTTTGTTTCACACACAGCAAAAGAAGGTGCTTCAGATTATTAAAAAAAAAAATAAGTGATGGTTCTTTAAAGAACATCTAATTCAATGGTTCAATGTGGAACCAAAAATAGCATCGCTGTGAATAACCTTTTAAGCATCTTCATTTTTAAGAATAGTTGACATTAAACAGGGCAGATATCAACTATGATGGATTTATAGATTTGTTTTGGTAGAAACTATAAAGAAATGAAAATTCTGTCATCATTTACTCAAGTAGGTCCAAACCTAGTTTGTTCTGCTGGATATTTAAAACAAATATTTGCAACCAGGCTGTTTTAGTCACTGTTGACTTAGGAAACAAATAATATGGAAGTCAATGGTGAGCCCTAAACAGCCTGGTTACTTAAAATATCTTCCTTTATGTTCAGCAGATCAAAGTAAATCATACAGGTTTGGAACTACTCCAGGGTGAGTAAATGATGAGAGAACTGCTCCTTTAACTCTGTGTGTGTCCACCGGTCTGCTGCTTTGAGGAATGTCTGGAAACTGTTCAGCAGTTGTATAACTGGTCTTCAGTGTCTCTTCGGTCTCTTGATTGCTTTGAATACATATCAATAAGTCATATAGACCATTTTGAGGGATGTAAATGGTAACCATCTAACATGTTTGTTTTTAACCTCCGTAACTACTGGGACTCCAAAAAGGTCTATATTTTGATAAGAACATTATGATTACGGTGTTGACGTTAGTTACTGAAATGCCTACCGATACTGTGTTCAAATCGTTTGACGACAAACAATGTTCGTGGGACAGTGGCATCGCTTCATATTGAAGTTTTTAAATGTATCAAAATAGCTGCAGAAAGCAAGGTGCTGCCAGCGATGGCACAATAACCAGATCTTAACATGAAACATGCACTTATCACACAGGACTGTGATCATTTTTGTTATAGTACTTCGATGTAACCTCAAGTAAGTGAGTGTTCAGCAGCTTGTGGTATCTCTAAAGGGTTAGTTCACCCAAAAATGAAAATAGTCATTTTTGTCTAGACTTTATTGCACCTTTAAAACAAAAAAAAAGTAGATGTTTGTAGATTTCCGTCCCTCTATTTAAAGTTCATTCACTCTTCAAAAAGTTACTGAAGGCAATGGAAATCCACATATTCTGAAGAAGCCTGCTTTGATGAGCTGATTTTAATTAGGCTTTTATTCACGTATCGATCAACGCACATCAGATATGGTAAACGCAGGTTCATACATTGACAAACACATAACAGTAAGGTTCGTTGGGCTTCCTGTTTGCCATATTTGATTGACTATATGTATTGTATAAGATCCTACATTAAATCTGCTCAGTTGTTCATTATATAAAGTGACTAAGAGATCTTTTACCTGAAGAGACAATCTGAACCTTTACTGTAATGTGTAAGTTTTGGTTACGTGAACTTTCAATGGAGGGAGAAACCAATTCGTCTTTGTTCCTAAAGCCTCATGTGTTTGAAAAAACATGAGGGGTAAATAGATGATGACAGAGTTTAATATTTAGATGAACTACCTCTTTAACAGATAAACACAGAGCGAGCAGACATTGCTGTGGCAGTTCACACAGCTCCAGCCAACATCAACACACACTGCAGACGTCTGGTCAGTGGTCTGTGTGAAGCTATTTTTTAGAGATGATCTATCACTGTCCCCACCTTCAGATTTAGTCATTAAATGTGTCCTCAGCTGCGATGCGTCTTTTATGGCTTCATTTAGAAATATTGAAAAATTTCACCACAAGTCTGTTGTATGTGAACTTCAGGAAAGTATTTTTGGAGCTTCATTCAACTGTTATCTGCTAAAAAAAAGGATTAATGTTTTTAAGATTTAACAAGTTGGGTTTGCATATAAAAGTGTAGAATTTCACAGAATCAAAATCAAAAGTGGCGCTGTACTCTCAAATTAGTTTAGTGTCAGACTAGCGTCTGTGAAAATTATAATACAAAAACACTACCTTTTTAACATTTTACATTTAAATAAATTCCAGGAAAAAATGTTAACTGACATTCCCAGAATTCCCTGCATTGCATTTTAAATCTTGTTTAGATTTGATGTTTTTTCTTATTCTTATGTTTATTAGGATTTATTAGGGTTGTATGTTACATGTAACGTTGTTAAATAAATGTTTATTGCATATTCTTTGCATATTCACTGAGCACTTTCTGCTTGTGATGGGCTTTGGTTCATCATGTGACGTTCTCATCACCAAAACAGATTTCTGTAAAACAATGTTACAGTGTTGTAATAGTAAATGTTTAATGTTTACGATACATTTTGTAGTAGGTCACAAACCCAGAAAAATTAAAACGGACAACATAATGTCTAACAAAAAAAGTCAGTAAAGTAAAACCAAAAAAAGTTAAATAAAACCGAATTTGGGCAAAATAAATAGAATTTCATTACCCCTAAAAATATCAGGTTTGTTAATGTTATAATTTGAAACTCATTTGTACCTGTTTTGTTTTACTACAATTAAAATTAGAAAACATGAGAAACATTAAAATGAGAATTTAAAAAGCTAAATTTAATTTAAAATGTAGAATTACAAAAAAATATATATATAATGTAACTTTGGGGGGGGGGGGGGAAAAAAAAAAAAAAAAAAAAATATATATACCTAATCAATATTTCATAGGACCCTACAATCTAACCCAATGTCATGAAAGTGTGTATTAATAGCATGATACTATGCACAATTAATGCGTATCATATGTACGTTAAAACTGTTTCATATGTTCAGCAAAACATTTTGTGTATGTATCAAAAAAGTAAATTGTTGCGTATCAATACCGTGAGTTTCCGGAGTGTTGTTTATACGCATTTTTCAATGAGCTCTTCAATCACAGCTAAGTTTTCTGCACATGAATTTTGCACCAATGATGCTTTACTGGGGGCGGAGCCGGACAGCACATGTTTGACGGGCAGAACTCTTGTTACCGCAGCAGCTGGTTAGGACACAAACTCATTAATATGCAAGACAGATTACTGTCACACATGGGTAAGACACATTGGCAGCAGTGTATTGTTTTCAGATGGTTTGATGCATATTGCACACAAACATGGCAAGCTTCATTCTGATTGGCTGAACTTGGGCAGTTTCCAAAAGTAAGGGTGCTCTAGCAATAGTCTGGGACTTTCAATCCAGCCTCAGTCGAGGAAGTCCCGTGCTCCAGAGGAGGAGGGGGCAGGACAGGGTCTCACGGTAACCTAAGCCTGTCCTGTAGAGAGACGGAGAGACCGAGTGTGAGAAAGAGAGACTCTTTGTTCAGCAGACCGTGCAGACAGAGTGAAATAACTCCCTTGATCACTGCCTTCTGTCAGATGTCTCTGTAGCTCCTGAAGTCATTGTCATGCCACATTCTGCACCTTTATAACAGTTTAATTGTTTTCTGAGAAGTCCACCTACAATGTGACTCAAGATTTCAGCAAAAGCAGTCATACTTCACTTAGTTTCCTCCTCCTTTCTGACTTTGATTTAACAGGCAGTTTTAGCTACTGCACCTTTTAAGAATTTCTTTATGTAAATACCTCTGTTGTGATTGGAGGTTCAGTTCTATAGCTAACACCATCATAATTTAGGCATATAAATGTTGACTATCAGTTTATGTTCTGCCCACAGAAGGTCATAATAAGCTATCTGTGGTTTTGGATTGGACAGCCCACTGGCCCTGCCCCCTAGTTACTGTTGCTGTGCCCGCCAAACTGTATTACTGCCGTTTGCTATGCCTCTGGCAAATATGTAGAAAGAGCTGATAGGATTAAGTGAATTATCCCAGGAATTACTAATGATTAGCGGTGTATTTATGTCTGTTATTTTAATCTCATCTACCGGTTTGTCATAGAAGGCTTCGTCTAGAAACCTGAAACTGGACAAAGAAGTGTTTCGAATCCGTTTTGCTCATAAGAATGTGTATATTGTGCTGTGTAATGTTGTAGGAGGAAAAAAAACTTTATTAAACAATGGTTTACTGTACAAAACTGCACATTTTTCTTTAAAATAAATTCAGTAGCTATTAAACTTTTCTTGGGGATAGAAATCCACCTCAGCTTTTGCTCTAAGCTACAGGTGCACATGGATTTATATTACTATAAGGCTACAAGAGAGCAAAAAAAACAAAAAAAAAATGCAAACATGTAAATTGCACATGATGCCGTTTTTAAATGAATTGCTAAGTTTCTACAATTTCTGTTTGTTTAAATATAATCATGTACACAGCGGCTGTCATGAAATATTTATCTAAATATTACCAAAGTAAAATAAAACGAAGTATATAGTCTGAGTGTGCTTTAATTTTTGATTAATAAATGGCTAATATTCTAGTAATATGCGTGCTAATAATCAACTAGTTAAGAAACCGTAAAATAAAGTGTTTCCATCAATTTTAGTTATGAATATGCATACGGTGACACCCCTGGTTGTAGGTACAGGAGTTATAGAAGGAACGTGTTTGTAGTTTAAACACTAATGTGTCCTCACCTGCTGTATCGCTCACCTCACCTGTCAGTTGTCTGAAAACAAGCTGCATGTGGCTTTACAATAACATTTCGACCATTAAAAAAAGCCAAGACTTCTTTGTATTCTCTGACAAGCAAGCAGTGACCGCTTTGATAATAACAGAGAGCTTTCCATTCAACGACTCAGGAGTTTTACAAACTAACGCGAACACCTTAGAAGTAGGCACTATTTATTTATTACCGTCCTTTCCCTTTAATTCAACTTTCAACCTTCTTGAAATAGACTTCAGTGTTATCTGTCAAAACATTTGCAGATGTTGGAGGAACTTCTCTCCAGTGTCATCCACAGTGGTTTGATCATTTAAAGGTCATGTGAATTGTCCGGTCAAGGCAGATGTTGAAGATCATCTTGGTGCAACTGTCAACTGTCCAGATTTTATGACCGTGACACCAACATTTGATTCGGATTATAGCAAGCCCAGCTCTTTGTGCTTTTCATGGATGTAGTTGTTTTTTCTGTAAACAAGCCAAGGCCTTCTTGATGGTTGATGGTTATACACTTTTAGGTTTTGTCCACCGTTCTTCTTCACTGATGAAGTCTTGCCATGCTTTGCATATGCAGTCCTAATCTCAAAAACTGTTCTTTAAAACACCAGGTTATAGTGAACAGTTCACCCAAATTCAGTCATTTACTCACCCTCAAGTAGTTCCAAACCTGGATGAATTTCATTGTTCTGCAAACACGAAGGACGATATTTTGAAGAAAGTTTGTAACCAGGCTTTGGGTCACCGTTGACTTCTATAATAGGAAACAAAATACTATGAAAGTCATTGGTGACGAGCTTTCTTCAAAATATCTTCCTTTTGTTTTCTGCAGATTTGGAGCTACTCGAAGGTGAGCATATGACAGAATTTTCATTTTTAACTGTTTCTTTAAGGTTCACATCACAATTGCTTGAAGTCCTTCACAAGTGAGACTCTTGTTACTGGCAGGTGTTGACAGCTTTCTCTCTCTGCCGACCGCTTGTCATCTGAGATGTTAATTCTAGTGCCATAGTAAAGAGCGGACATCACCACGTAGGTAGTTAGCAGGTGGTGACACAGCTCTGAGGTAGGTGCTTTACTAAGCCGTACACTATGTGTTTATAGTATGTAGTCTGTGTGTAACTCATAGCTGCTGGCATCTCAAATACTCACACCACAAATAGTGGCGTATGTGATAATAATTTCAACATTTGTTGGTGGTGTGGTCTATTTTTAAATGTGGTGAGATTGGTATATTTGGAGAGTAACAGTTGTCTGTCTGTCCGTTTCTCATGCTCTCTCTTAAAGACTCACAGAAGCAGCTGAAGAAGGAATTAAATCCCTGAACCACTCTGCCCTTGGTTCCCTTGGTTGTTATTCTCTGAACTGGCATGCTTTATGCATTTTGTAAAATTTTTGACATGGAAGTAAAGCGGTAAGGCAATTAGAGCAAATTTAGTGAATAATAAAAAAAATAAATAAATAAGTATGGGTAATAATTTGTACAGTAGACTGTTAAATTAAAGTTCACTGAAGAAAATGCTGCTCTGCAGTTTCTTGTTGAAAGAGTCTTAACTGTGCTTGATTTTCTGCGGTTTTGTGCTCAGTTGAGCATACACAGCTTCGTGAGCACAGATTAATAAATTCGGTGTGTTCACACTATCTAGCAATTAACTTGGTGACTTACATTTTCAGTAACTGTAGACTATATATTTCTGCTGTTCCAAAAGTGTCTTTTACTGACAGTGAATCAGTTAGCACCTCTTTTTTTTTTTTGTTCAGACCAATGTGAAAATACACCCATATAACACTGTTTTGAATTAATATTAAAATACATTTTTATTATTGTTATACAGTTGTACAGTTGGTGGACGACTTTTGTTGGCTTTGCACCATGCGCACCCCCCACATAAGAAATCCAAATTGAACCCCTGCACACAAGGAAGCTTTACTTTCACATTTAAGGTCCTGTTAGCACCGCCATGCTGTTCAGTGCGTTTTTGTAGGTGATTTGCCTATGCAGATCAGTGTGATAAATCAGAAAACAGGCTGAACAGTAGGTGGCACATGTGGAAAAGCAGAAATAATGCTCGTATAGGCATGTGCCGGTATCACATTTTCATGCTGCGATTAATTGATTGAGCTTTTATCACGGTATACTGTATTATCACGATATTGTAATTTTACAAGAGAAACAGGTAAAAAAACACAGTTTCGTCAACTTAGTAACTTTAATAACTTTTTAATTAACTAAAAGTACTTCAAACATTTAAATAC
>JAUMHP010000057.1:992074-1002897 GCA_032361065.1 Enteromius trimaculatus
TGAAGTGCCCGCGATAACAATATCGTGCATATTCATTACCGCGATTTATCGCATTACCGAATACCGGCACAAGCCTATGCTCGTATTTAAATGTTTTCGAACAGCTGTATTTTCTGTGGTGTAGGTTGAAGTTAAATTCCATTTTGCACACATTAGCATGTGTTAAACACCACAAATTGTCTGTTTTTTCAACAGACCGATTGGCATTAGCAATGCATTTTCTTTAAAGCTGCTGTGTTTTGAGAAGGGCTACAACTGAACAACTGTGTGATGGTGCTTTTTATTAAGGTGTCACATAATCCAGATTAATTAGTAGTAGCCATTGTGCATACATGAAATAAAATGTACTTATCATGTAACTAAGTTCTGGAACAGCCCACGATTAGAGTTTGTAGTTATGTTGATGTAACAGACAGCACAGATACTTAAAATAAAGTGTATCAAGATTGTACTTAAGTTTAAGTAGCTTATGTCTGTGTACTTAATTTTATAATTACGTTGTATAAAGTCTGCAACACGTATGTGACAATCTTTTGGTTACGTAAGTAGCTGTGTAACAGACTCGGTCCGTAACAAAAGTGTAACGGCAGCAGTAGCACGGATATGTCACACTGTACAGCCCTGATTATGGACACCTTAATAAAGTGTTACCAAATGTGTTTATAAAATATGAGTCTCTACAATGGTTAGTTTTGAATCTGTCCTATGAATAGCAAAATACTTGTCCTTGTTTTATATAACAGGAGGAGCTCTGAGCATATGAAAAGCACAATTCTTGTTGCTTGGTTATGTTTTTTATGTTTTTCACGGTGCAATAGAAAAAAAGATGCATGAATTTGTATTGCACTGAATTTTCCCACCAAACATCCACCTTGTTGTGAAGAAGCTTGACGTTTTCTATGATATTTTGCTCTCCAGACATGGCTTGGACCCCTAAACCTATATATGCACTTATATGAATTGTGCTTTTGGTCATATGCTTGGAGCTGCAGTTATATAAAACAAGAACCTGACATCTTTTTTGCACATTTTAATGTAATTTAGTTGAAGCATTATGATTAAATAAGAAACATTTAATTCAAGTATCTGATAAAATAGGTGCTAATTAGACTTAAAGTGCTAATGAACAAGTGTTTAGTGCTTCTCTTTGTCTTAGTGAGTCAGTCAGGAGATTCCCTTCATCCTTACACAAGTCTCATGTTGTTAAATTTAGCAACACAAGGTGTGTTCTTCCTGTTTACTGTTTTTGAATGCGTTTGTGTGCTGCCGTGTCCTGGACCGGGGCGTTGTAGCATTAGTGTGTGTGTGTGTGTGTCACGTGTGATCATGAAATGCACCTGCGGTGTGCTCCACCTCTCCCTCTGCTCGCTCCAGGAAGTTCAGCAGCCTCTCCTCAAAGCTACACAAAAGTCTGAACAAACACACGGGTGTGGTGCCAACACGGGAATACTCATGTTTCTGTGACACACATCAGGAATTGAACTTGCTTGCGCCCGGAAATAGTGTTTTGAGGAAAACTGACTAACTGTCATTTACGCAGGGCTCGTTTCCTTCTGTGCACAGACAGATCAAGCGATCTGCAAGGAGCCGGTTTTTTGTTATCAGTTACAAGCCAAGGATTAGGATAAAGAAATGGAGAATTGTCTGATGGCAGTGCAGAAATGTCAGGAAGGGAGTCAAAAATAACACGCTTGATTCGATCAGTTTCCAGCTGCTGTATTGCAGGAGATAAACACACTGTTCTCTGAAGGCAGTGATTCTGTGCTTATTGAAATTGTGCATCATCAGAAGCAGTTCAGATGGATTGTGTTTATAGGAGCAGGATCAAACCAGAGTTCACATAGGGCCCTTGGACGGTTGCGATGAGGGGAAAACATGGAGAGGAATGCCACGTTTGTTAAATTGGGATGAATAAATGAAATGAATCACTATATGGACTAATGTCTGACAGTGCTGTATTTTCCTTATCTTTTTTTAAACATGTTAACATCTATTGTGTGGCACCGTTTCTTGCACAAACAATAAATAAATAAATAAAATGGTTCAAATTACTAATCAAATAAATTTGTAAAAAAAATTTAAATAGTTTTAAATTTAAACATGCATTTACGCATTTTTTTTAAATATATATTTTTTATCATTTTAATTTTGAATAAATTGTTGAATTGTTAAACAAGGAATTTGAGGGAAATTAAAACTGAATTTAGGGTTAAAATAAAACTGATTTTATATGTATTTTTCTTCTAGTGCAGGATTGATTTGGTCTCCAGCGTGTGTAAGATCTTTCTGACAGATTGGTCTGAAATTGATGTGCTACTCACATGCTGGTTCTTTGAGGAACTGTATCTCTTCACAGTAACACAGTGGCCATGAAGTATTTAAAGTCTTCAGTCTTCCTGAAAGCCAATGCTCTAGACATCAGTGTGTCATCTGCCCTCAAGCGCTGCAGGATCTTTTTTTCTTCAATATTTTCATGTTTCTTCATAATATTTGCTCTATCTTTGAATAAGGTGGTGTTCTGGGGATGTTTAGTGAATGTATGAGTCAGTTCAAGGCTAAAATAGCCTTTTGTTATATCATTTACGTGACTGCACGTCATTTCTGTCTCTGCATTAAGTTGCACTTTCTGTATTGCGCACGACGTGGTTCCGCCTATATTTAACCTGAATTACTAGCATACTGACCTGTGCATCAGGACATAAAATGATTTCATAAAATTGGTGTTGAAAAAGGTATTGTTCAGGAACTGGTTTCGAACTCAAGGTTTGTTATCTGAATTTTTTACATACCCAGCCCTAGTTCTGGCACAGGAACCACAGGTGTCATTCGTCATCACATGAACTATCAGCATGGGTTGCTTTTAAATGTGCTTTATGAATGAATGGCTATAAAGTGACTTTTCTTCGTCACATTCATGACGCATGCTGGCAATCAGTCCAATGTTAAACTGCATGAAATTGGGTGTTGAAAATTGGTCAGAGAGAATATAGCATATATGAATTGCTTGTTGACAGTAATTGCAAAATCCGCTCTGTTGTGACGGGGTGGAACTGAATCAGAGTTGTGTATTGTGTGTGTGTGTGTGTGTGTGGTGGTGTTGAAGGTGTAGAAGTGCACTGCTGGTGTTTAGTCCTGTTAATCACTGCACTGCTAATCAACACTTTTATTTTGTGTCCAAAAAATGAAAATCATCTTGAAAACAAATGGACAATTATTTTTATGGAATAATTAATTAGAATTTATTGCACAATTTATTATAGTTAATTGTTGTTCATGATAAAAAAAAAAAAAGACTGCTTTACTTTAAATGCATTGAACGTCTACATCCAACTTTCTAGCACTAAATAAATCTGTAGTACAGAAAAGTTAAAATATATACAAAATTGTCATAACTTCGATATTTATATAAATAACAAAAGCCTAAGAATGGGGGTCGTGTACTCATACAGGGTTGGAAAAACATTTAACCTCATAAAATATTTTACAAAAATAAATAAATAGATCAACATAATATTTCAGACACTATTGTGTATATGACTAGTGGGAAATTTCAATGAAGTGTTTATTTAGATGTGTGTGTGTTTGTGAGGCCTGTAGGGTTTGTTGGCTAGTATACAGTATATGCATACAGGGTGTGTGTGTGTTCCCTCCTGAGTTGAGTTAGCTTTACTTCACACAGCTTGTGTGTGTAAGTCTCTAGTTGAACAGTAGTTATTGACATTGAAGGGAGAAATGGAGACATAACAGACTAATGTGGCGTTCCAGGTTTGCTCTGGACAGGAGTTGAAATGTAAATGTGAAGCAGATGTACACTATGAGTATTAATTACAAATGTCAGGATTCCACATAAAACATGCTCCGTGGTCAAACGTTAAGCATTGACATTAAGCACTCTTGTGTTGTCCCAAACACAACATTAGAGTGAAATTCTTCCTCCGAAGAATCATCATCCATACAGTGTTAGATTACAAGGACAAAGAAACAATGCATCAAAAAGCTGTTTTTATGATGATCCCTATAGTCTTCTGGAGATGGATTTCAGTTACAACATGCTTAATAATGTTTGATAAAATTAATTTAAAGGTTAAATCAATCAAATAAAAAAAAAGACAATTTTTTTTTTATCATACTTTAATAAAACCTCTGATGCTACTTGTGGGACGTGAACGTTTTGAAGCGTTATTAGGTTGAGTAAATGGTGAGAATTGTATTCCTGTGATGTGCTTGCTCTCAGGATGAGGATGGGAGAGGAAGTCAGCTGGCAGACAGGAAGCTGTTTGAATGTTGTCGTGTAACTGAAGCAGGTGTGAACAGCGCAGCACTGATTCTCTCTCACTCAGAGACCAGAGCGGTCGGGTTTCAGCAAAGAAAAGGAACATTGTTTGAATGACTGGCGTCGTCCATGGCAACAGGAGAGAAGGAAGAGGGACAGAAAGAAAGAGAAAAGAGTAAAAGAGGCCAAGCGTAACCACAGAGCGGTGTGAGGTCAGTGCAGGCCTGCCATGCATCACACGCTCACGAACACTCACATATGTTCAACAGTTAATTAACACGCAGTCATTGCACTTTCTGTCTCGCTCGCTGTTGTTTTTCTAGATGGATTTTCAGTGTGTTCATAGGTTCAGTCATGGTAGGTGAAAGTTCACATGCTAAAAATCATTGCTTTTACCAGTATTTTCTTTCTTTTTCAACAAATATATGATTTCACTATTAAGTGGTCTTAACTACTATATATTTGCATCAAAAAATAAGTACTTATTGTTCATATTATTATTGCTAAACACTTCTGCTGCTTAATTACACACAGGTATTTTAAAAACATAAGTACAATGTAAATTGCAATTGTACCAAATGAATCATTTAAATGTAAGTATATAGTAGGTAAGGCGACTTAATATAAAGTGGGACCAAAAAAATTGATAGACTGCTCAAAAAAATAAAGGGAACACTAAAATAATGAATGAGCGAAATATTCTTATTAAATACTTTGTTCTTTACGTAGCGAATTGTGCTGACAACAAAATCACACAAAAATGATTCATGGAAATCAAATTTATTAACCCATGGAGGTCTGGTTTTGGAGTCACACTCAAAATTGAGGTGGAAAAACACACTACAGGCTGATCCAACTTTGATGTAATGTCCTTAAAACAAGTCAAAATGAGGCTCAGTAGTGTGTGTGTCCTCCACGTGCCTGAATGACCGCCCTACAACACCTGAGCATGCTCCTGATGAGGTGGAGGATGGTCTCCTGAGGGATCTCCTCCCAGACCTAGACTTAAGTATCCGTCAGCTCCTGGGCAGTCTGTGGTGTAACGTGGTGTTGGTGGATGGAGTGGGACATGATGTCCCAGATGTGCTCAATTAGATTCAGGTCTGGGGAACAAGTGGACCAGCCCATAGCATCAATACCTTGGTCTTGCAGGAACTGCTGACACACTCCAGCCACATGAGGTCTAGCGTTGTCTTGCGTTAGGAGCAATTCTGCCACATGTACAGGACATACAGAGAATTGAAATTGCGTTACGGTCAGACCCTTGCTGGATAGCAGATGAACATTAAATACAAAAACAGTCTCCTCCCTGATGGCAGCAGGTTGAAGAGGCTTTTCAGTGGGTGGGTGGAATCAGCCGCTATGCCAAGGTCTCACAAGAGGTCCAAGGATCTCATCTCAGAACGTCTGTTTCTGACCGTTTGAGCAGACACATGCACATTTTTGCAGGGCTCTTGCAGTGCTCCTCCTGTTCCTCCTTGCTCAAAGGTGGAGGTAGCGGTCCTGCTGCTGGGTTGTTGCCCTCCTATGGCCTTCTCCATGTCTCCTGATGTACTGGCCTGTCTCCTGGTAGCACCTCCATGCTCCGGACACTACGCTGACAGACACAGCAAACCTGGATGAGCTGCACTACCTGAGCCACTCGTGTGGGTTGTAGACTCGGTCTCATGCTGCCACTAGAGTGAAAGCACCGCCAAGTGACCAAAACATCAGCCAGAAAGCATAGGAACTGAGAAGTGGTCACCACCTGCAGAAGCTCTCCCTTTAATGGGATTTCTTGTTAATCGTCTATAATTTCCACCTGTTGTCTATTCCATTCACACAACAGCATGTGAAACTGATCGTCAAGACAGTTTGATTTCACAGAAGTGTGATTGACTTGGAGTTACATTGTGTTATTTAAGAGAAACCTACAAATAAAGTCTTACCCAAAATACATTAACTTGAGAAGCAGGACTGGATACAATTATAAAATGTTTCTTCATTGGAAAATAGATTTTTAGGCTTAAATTTATGCTTGGGGAAAAAAAAAAAAAATCTTTCTCTTAAAAAACACATCTTGTAAGGTTAAGATCTTTTTTTTCTGTATATCAAGATATAAATATTGATTTAGGGCTTTCTCTGTGTAACATGCTTCTTCAGCCCAGCAGACAGTCGGTGGGTGAACTGCACTGAGAGGTTCCTGTTCAATCACTTCTGTGAGGATTCATGCTGGGCTTTTCTATATAATGTGCCGCCCAGCCGACATACTTTTGTTTAGATTAAATCCTGCGAGGAGTGTGGAAGAATGTGAGTGTGAGACACTGTTTCCTGCTGAATCCACAGCAGTCTTTCTCTTGCGTCGTCAAACAGACAGAGCAACCACTTTTGTTTTCAGCTCGCAAAACAGTGACTCTAAAGAGCTGGTTCTTTTGTGTTGTCTATATCACACTCAGTTTTGTCTTGTTATGGGGTTAAAACCTCTAATCAAACCTGTTTCAATCTAAAATTGTTCCGTTTTTTAGAAAAACAAATGTGTAATAGTCTTTGTTAATCTTGAAATATCTTTCATTTCATTCAAACATGAAGTGACTCTGCATTAAAATATGGTACAAAAGCAGTTTGGTTTTGTTTAGCTTGTAGTTAAGACCAATTATTATTGGTTAGGAAAGTTAGTCCCTGTGGTTGAGAGCGAGACGACTGCGTGTGTAGACAGAGAGACGTCTAGTCGTGTGGATTGAGGATTATGTTCAAGGTCTGGAAGCTGAACCCTTTTTTCCCCCTCAGTTTTTGGATTACATCAATGTATACTCCACCATGCAGCTTCTTGTGTTTTGTACTCTGATAAATAAGACTACCAAAATGTACATTTTAAATGCCATTTCAAAGCCTCCAACTTAACTAAAATAGAGCTAAACGTTATTGAAGACAAGTATCTGTCAGTTATAAAATGAGAACAAACTAACATGTTACAAGCAACAGATCAAATTCACAAATGAAATAAACAGTGATTTGTGCTTTTCATTCAAGTGAGACACATTACAGAAATTGAATAAAGTAATCAAATCTAAAATAACATGCATAGTCATCATAAATTAAATATTGAATCATCTTTATTAAAGAATATCAAAGGAAATCTTTTTGTTCACATAAGAAGTCATAACCAATTGTGTTTTAGGAGGATACTCAACAAGTTTTAAATTGTTAACATTTTTTACATTTATTTATAGCATGTTTTCCCTGTAAATACCTTTTGGTAGTACTTTATTTCGATAGTCCACTTTAGACAGTGAGTATTTTAGCAACTGCATATCAACTAGCAGTCATTAGAGTATCAGTAGACTGTCTGCTTACTATCTTTTAGCACTTTATTTTGATGGCTCCACAACACTGACTATCAGAAACTGTGCAAGTCAACTTATTCTAAACCTACCCTAACAGTCTTCTTAATTAGAATTAGTCGACAAGTAGTTGCCATGTAGTTACAAAGTTACTTATAGTTGGTAGAATGTCTAAAGTGGACTATCAAAATATAGTGTAACCTACCTTTTTTTCTTTACACCAGATTTACACCAGTCAAAAAGAAGACCATGAATGCTGATGAAGTAACATCTTTGTTTGGTTGAATGTGTGTTGATTGAGTTATTTGGATTGTAACTATGCAGTTGTTGCCTTTAATCTCACAAGGTGATGGTTCAGGTTTTCATTTAAGAGCTGTTTTTATGAACAAAAATCCTGCCTAAAGTAGTTGAAATAAAAACTTGTTGAATTCCACAAATCAAGAAGAATAAAAAGCATTGCAAGTAACAGTGCTTGTATTTTAAAGCATTGTATTTTCATGAGCTGCGTTTTAACAGGGTTATATATATTATATATAAAAAAAAGTTGCAATTCGGTAATCAATATTCACCTCACAAAGTTGATTTTCAAAATATTCAGTTTGTTTAATAATTCCAACAATAATATTCATCAGGCAACTTTTGACATGTTTTGTCAATTTGATGTTTGTTTGGTTTTTGTTGTTGTTGTGTTTTTAATTTTTTTTTGTTTCTATTTCCACATGTTTTCTAAAGTTCCAGATTGTTGAGCGCTCTCGGCCACTGTACAAAACTTGAACCACTGAATTTTCTGAAGCGAATTTGTAAAGTGAAATAAAATAACCGAAAGTTGACTGATGAATATTATTCCTGGAATTATTAAAGAAACTCAATATATTTTGAAAAATATATATTTTTTATTTTAACAATGAATATGTTTGTGAAATGTTTCCGTTTGAACGATGTTAAAATGTAGCGCATTAAAATGGAAGCACTGTTAATTGCAATGCTTTTTTTTTCTCGATTTGTGGAATTCAACAAGCTTTTTTTTTCAAATACTAGAAATAGGCAGTTTTACTCTGTAAGTTTTACTTAGTTTTAGCCCAATTTAAAGACAAAAGCTAAAAGGCGATGTCAGTACCATCTATGTTTGTATTGAATATACTTGTGTACTTACTGCACAGTTGCTGCCTTTAATTTCAGATGGCTACAGTTATTGTTTTCAATAGCCAAAAGACAGTTTGTCCTGTTAAATGGCAAATATACCTCTTATGTATAATTTCATTCTTTCTTGTTTCTCGCTTAAAGAAAAAAAATTATTGGAAATCGCTATTGGAATCGACCAGTTTGCTTGTAAAAAATCGGTATCAGAAACCACAATGAAAAATGATTGTGCATCCCTCTAATTAATATTTTAAGAAGAAAAAACATGGCATTGTATTCACACATGAAGCTTTCCAGAACGGTGACTGAAGCCAACGAATCTGCCTCTGTGCTGTTAATGGACTTTGAGTTAATTTGGCGTCATGCTGATATATTCTGATGTAATTCGTCACATCAGAGCTCGGCAGATGTGAAGTGAAGTTTTCTGTTTTCTCAGTAATAAACTGAATTTGTCTGCTCCTAATTTTAAATCGGCCTCTGTAATTCTGCCACAACCCTCAGTGCTATAAACCAAGATTACAAAATGCTTTGGACGCCTCTAAAATGTTCTTTCCACCTAAAACTGCGTTTGGAGAAGCCCTATAAACTGACTGCTGTGTGTAAATTTGTACAAGCTCTGACATGCTCCAGATAGTCCACACACGGGAAATGTTTACCAGGTAAAATCACGCTCCTAACAGTGGACTGATCTCATTCCATCGTCTGAGACATACCTAAGTTTCTCTTTAGATCTACAGAGCATGGAAAGAAACCACGAGCGTGTGTGTGTGTGTGTGCTCATGAACAAGCTACGCAATATCACGCTCCCAAGCCATCCATCTACGGCTCTGTGTATTGAATTCCGCTCCGTCTGAAAGCATGTGATGGAGGTTTATTACTAATCAAAGAACCGGCTTTCCTGACAAGATGCACATGAGTATCGCAGGCAAAATATAGTGCATCACCCTGTTTGTGATTTGTTGCTTGTTCTTCATTAGACTATTTCTATAGACAGTCACACTGCATCAGTTCATTGTATATTCACTGTATATCTCTTTTGTAAAACGTATAAGCCTCTAAAACAAAATGATTGTGTAAGTGATTTTCTCTGTAGTAGATAAGAGCTGATATTGTAGCAGATAGTAAGTCTTTCTTTGGCAGGGCTGTAGAGATGCTGATTACAGCTTTGTTGTTTGGGTTTCATTGATGTATCCAGTATTTTTGCAATAGTCAAAATACTGACCAGTGATGTAGGAAGGGCTCTCATCTTAATAAAAGACATAATAAGCACTGTGAATGAATAGTCATTGTGCGTTATTAGCTTTAATCGAGGGTTGTTTCTGGGGCTTCAGGTGTACAGCACATTCTCTAATGAAGAGTACGACCGGAGGAACGACGATGTGGATCCTGTGGCAGCATCTGCGGAGTACGAGCTGGAGAAACGGGTGGACAAGATGGATGTGTTCCCTGTGGAGATCGAGAAAGGTATGGCTTTCACAAAATACTCCAACTCTCTCTGAGATACTTAACTCCATATTCTGCATCTCTGTAGAGTTTCATTTGTTATAAATGGACATATAATATCCAGGGATTTTTTTTTCCTGCAGAAATGTGCATTATTTATTTTTAATGCTCACTGACCCTTAGAAGGCCATTCAAGTTAAGGACAAGTCAAGTCACTTTTATTTATATAGCACTAATTAGAACGAAACACAAAATGATTTTGTGGCCAAAAATAGGTCTGGTGTCAAAAGTGTATGAAGCACAGGTCAAACGGAAATCATTTTCAAACCAAACTATTTTTTATACATCAATGAAGCATATGCACGTAAACAACTTAATCATTAGAAAAACCGCAGCGGGAAATTTTTCAGCCTCATATTGGAATCGCTGGATTTTGGCCATGAAATATAGCAGGGCAATGGTAAACGTGACTGCACCTTGTGTCTTTACATAAATAATCTCCATTATGATTGGCTAGCCTCTTTGTGTGTGAAATGAGTTGGGATGTCCCTGTCTGAACAGATATCAATAAGTAAGGCCCAATCCCAATTCTACCCCTTACCCCTACACTTTCCCCTACCCCTCCGTTTGGCGCGTTCACGTGAAGG
>JAUMHP010000057.1:1014156-1035560 GCA_032361065.1 Enteromius trimaculatus
GTTATTTTGGCCTGGTCGGCTCCTGAAGAGAGATTGTCCCCATCTGTGAAATTCTAACAGCCATTTTTCATTAAAAACATTGTTTATTCATTTATACTCCCGTATCCTCATAATTTATTTCATGTTGCGCCTTCACCCTAGACGGGGCGTAACAGATGCTTTTTAAATTTCAGATTTATTAGAAATACTGGCAGTTACTAGAACAGAAGTGCTAGATTGCACCTGAGGAACCCCGGAGAACACAAAGAAAGATACATATCAGAATGACACAACAATAGCAAATTCAACACAGATATATCAAGCAATAGAATATGTGATTATAGTCCAGGCCTGTGGTACAAGTTTGGATGTCATTTGAATGTATGTTTATTTCTTCCTGTAGAGTTTCCAGTCTCTTGCTGTATACATCCAGCTGTCAGCTCTTTCCTCTCTTATGATGAAGTGGAAAGGTCTGTCTGTCAACTGAAAGAAAAGCTGCAGGATTTCTGTAGAAACAAGATATCTGGCAAATGTAAAGTAGCAGACTTTTATTTACCCTTAGTCATCAATGAATATGAAGGATGATTAGGTGAACTGTACTAATTATGTATGTATATTTTCTTAGTAACATATGTTGAAATTATTCCCACCAATGAACCTAAGATCAGGGAGAAGTTTTTAGAGTGTAAGGCACAATACACACACACACTTTGGTATTGCTATTATTATCAGGACTTTCCACTGATTTAATTGATTTTACACTGATCAGAAATGCAAATATTAAGATGATATACAGTATTTGTTGCACTATTAAGACGTACAGCACTGCTGTAGGCCTCTGACCCACACATTAAACTGAATTCAATTGAATACATGATTTTGCTTTTTATCTCTTTTAGATTACAATAAGTTCACTCTGAATACCTCTGTCTGTTCATCTGAAATGAAGTGTATAATGTCCCTAATGTACTTCAGCAGTATCCTGAGCATCCCGACAGATTTGATAATTATCCTCAGGTGTTGTGAGAGAGAGTGTGTGTATAGATTACAGAAAACTGATTGTAATGTATAATAAAACATTATATGGCTTTATGTCTCATTGAGCTACATATTACAGTTCGTAGGCCTACTAGTTTTATTTTAGCATTTTATTTTATTTTGAAATATTCAAATGCTGCTATCCGTCTGTTTTACACAAGTGTACATTGATCCTAATTAAAATGTTAATTTGTTAAAAATCTATTGTTTGAAATTATGGCTCTACGCATATGGAATGCATGTGAAAATTATCATGTAATATATTAAAGGTGTTGCCTCATTTTGAAGATATGTACCCTTGTGTGTAGGGAAACTAAGATTCGAGAAGATAACGGAAGCAAAAAGCAAAGCAAACATTAAAAAAAAACAATATCTGGGTAATTTGTGTTGTGTGATTTGCGGACTTTTTCATCACTCTTCATTAATTTTACATATTTGAGAAAAAAAATCGCGTTTTTTGACATTGGGTTATATGGACCTCCCCGGCACCCGTCAGACGCGCCTCTGCATCCGCGCACCCGGAAACTGAGCAGTGCAACAAAAGCAGCGCTTTCTGCAGGCAATAAACACCCTCAGGTCTGTTCACAACATGCTTTCAGATTAGACAGAACTTTTCAATAGAGTGTTTATGACAAGAGTAAACTGGTTATTTGTCAGGATGTCACTTTTATGTTTTGGGTGGAGTCCAGCAGTAACGTTAGGTTTCTACTTGGGCTGCCACTGTGAATCCCTCAGATAACGTTAGCAATAACACACATTAAACTCTTCTATTCATATATATATTTATATGTGTATGTATGCGTGTACAGTATATATATATAAGCGCAGTCCTAACGTTTGTTGTGCTGTGAGAGGGCAGAAGTTAATCTCATTCAGATAAAATCCTGTAAATCCGATTTAAGGAGATTTACAGTGAATGTTTTCTGCTCTGAGAGTAAGAGAAGACAGAAGAAAGTTATATACTGGCCTAAAGTAGATTATTTGACTATGTGTGTGTGATTGTATAGTATTTTAACAGAAAGGTAAATCAGATGATCCCTTGAGTTAAGGGGTAAAAAGTACAACACTTTGTAAGCTAACGTTTCAGAAAACATTTTAGCATTTTTATAATATGTTAATGTAAAAAACGTGTAATATAACTTGTGTTTGTTTGTTTGCTGGTTTTTAAAATCACAAAAATATCTGTTATAAGCAGGATAAATGTAGTTTTTTGGGAAAGATCCTGCCCTGTGCACCAGATAGGATAGGAGGAGAGCAGAATCATTTGCTGCACTATTTTTAAGTGTTGGGTTTAACAGTGGGTATATTGTGCTGTGAACTCCTCCTAAGATCACGAGTTGTGGTGTGATGTATCAGGACAAAATATTGGAGCGAATGATAAACCTGTTCTTTAATTCTCTGTGAGAGATTACTTGACTAAACAAGGCCGTTTGTCGAGCACATGTTTTAATTTGGTCATTAAGCCCTATAGAGAGAGTTCTCCGTGGAGAGAGTCAGGTGCTGCTGTGCACAAAAGACAGATTAGAGCGCTGAGCAGAGACACAAACCTGACTCCTGGTAATCTGTCTGAAGAGGCTGGGGCGGGCCGACAGACCAGGTGAAGGGGGTCTCTCTCGTTCCCTGTGCAGTTTATGGTTCTCTCAGAATCTGCTGAGTATGAGTAAATAGAAGTAAGATGCTCAAGCTTGTGTAATAATGAGATGATGGAGGTGCAATGGAAAACCGTAAAGACTATAATTGTTCTTATTACTTTTTTGTTATTGTTTTTAGGGGCCAAGCCTAGAATGGGCTGTATTGTATCCGTATGTTTTCTTAATTATTATTATTATTATTTTCGTCCAATGGGAGTCTATGGAGGGAACATAGGAAAATGATGAAATTTGGCACAATTGTAGACATGCCCACCACCAGTTTAAAAATTCAGCATTAAAACGCTTATATGCTTATAAGCCCATGCCAAAGGAGAGTGTGTCAACTGAGTGGTGCAGTGGGCTAAACTGCTGACCCAGGACCAGGTCGTTGGAAAATATTGTGAAACTGAAAAGTTTTCTCTTACCATGAATATAGCCACATGTTATTAGAAGATAAATAATAACAGCTGCTATTTATTCACATAAAGTACACCGTTTTATTGTAATTAAGGTATCGATTTAGCCTAGGTTCAAAGCAATCAGTTTCTGAAAAAATGTGTTTTTCTGAGTACATTCCCATATTCTCATTTTATCTAGTTAATCTACATTCATTTCTGTAGGAGTTTACAAAATACAGGATGTAAAAGTAGCTTCACACCCAAAAAAAAAAAAAAAAACATTACGCAGAGAAAATATATATGTATGATAACTGACACTAACTTGAGTTTTGTCTGTGTGCTTTGTGAAGCATCATGTCGGACAAAAGTGAGCTGAAAGCTGAGCTTGAGCGAAAGAAACAGCGTTTGGCTCAGATTAGAGAGGAGAAGAAGAGAAAGGAGGAGGAACGGAAGAAAAAAGAGGTGAACAACACTTGTTTAATACTTGTATTAATATTGTTTAAGCAATCAATCTCTGTCTGCGGATTCTCAGGCCCATTTCATGAATGGAGAACTTTTTTCCCTTCTTTTTCTTCAAATTGCCGGTAATTTCCATCAAATTGGGAGGTCCGATATAATATCAGCTTTTATCATATAAGCGTATATAACATCAGTTTTGTTTTCTATTCTTTTCATATGAGGTTAGGTGTTTTTTTGATTCATTTGATGTTTGCAAAGGTTCTGATGGTGTTAGTTTCCAGTTAACAATAAACAATAAACTAAAAAAACAGAAATATATATATGTTCAGTCATTTTTCTTACAATAACTTCAGTAACAGGGTTGAGTGGGTGAGGATTGATGAATGCAGTCAACACTACAATTTGTGTCAACACTGAGTAAATGCAGTAGGAGGCTTCCTGGTGGAAGTAAACAGAGTCAGATTGATGGTCTTTGTTCTTTGGGAAGAATAGAAAGTTCGTTTTTGATGAAGTGTTTGTTTCCCTCTGTTTTGTTTGTGTCAGGCTGAGCTGAAGAAAGAGGCCGTCCCACTGCAGGATGATTCCGATCTGGAGAAAAAGCGCAGAGAGGCTGAGGCTCTGCTACAGAGTATGGGCATCACATCAGACGTTCCTGTGGGTAAGTCACGTACACACCTGAGCCACGTCCACTGTAGTGTCAGTCACACTTCTAACATAAAATATTCCTGCAATATTAACCTGAAATCACTTGCATCCGCAAGATGACCCCTTGAAATCAATAATATGCTCTGCAGACTACATTTAAGCACTAGTTCCTTTGAGAGTGCAGCCAACAAATTGAGAAACTCAGTGTAGTGTACTATATTGATTAAACACAAGGGGGCAGAAGTGCACCACAGTAGTTTTTTCATCTACAAAAAGCTAACTTCAACAAACACTTTACTAAGATTTAGTATTTATGAGATATTTTATGTTTAAGTGCTTTACACAAAAATAACAGTATTGTGAAAATGAGCTAGAAATGCTGACAATCTTTTAAAACACACACGTATTTTAGAGCTGTCAAAAGATTATGACTAATCATAATTAAAATAAACATTTTTGTTTGCATGAGACATGTTTGTTATGTGTTTTTATTTATATATATATATATTACAGTATATATTTTGAAAGGATTTAAGGCTATATTTATATTTATATAATGCATATTATTAGTATTTTTATAATACAATAAACTTAGAAATAAAATTTAATATAAGCGATATATACATGCATTTATATACACAGTACATATACATACATTATGTAAAGAAAAACTTATTTTGAATGTGATTGTTTGAGAGCATAATAAAAACAAATAAAATAATTATATATATAATAGCAATTCAATAAAGTTTTAAAATAAATTAAAATAGTTAAGAAATTGTATTTGAAATTGTAGATATATTTCTCAAAATTACTGTTTGTAAAATCAAGTAAATATAGCTTTAGTAAGTATAAAAAAAATCATATTATTCCAAACATTTGACCATTATTGTGCGTACATTGCTAGGAATCATAGATCCTCACAAAAAATGTCTCAAGAAAGTGAAGTTAGTGAAGAGAAAAGCTCCAGTACGTTTGAGTTCACGTGTATTAAGTGTGATTGAATTGTCCAAATGTTTTGGAGAGCATTGTATGTAGCTGAAAGCATGTTTATGTTTTTCTTTCTTCAGTTCCTACACCCATGTCTCCCACGGCCAAATCTACAGGCACTCCGAGTGAAGCAGGAAGCCAAGACTCAGGAGACTGTGCCACCGGGCCAAGGTACACTCTCTCTCTGTGTCTCTCTGTGTCTCTCTGTGTCTCTCTGTGTCAGATGGCAGATCTGATCTGGAAAGGTTTGTGGCTTTAGCATTGCTTGAAGAACAAACCTTCAGTGAAAGTGTTGTTGTGTTTTTGTGTCTGTTTGCAGGTCTGAGCAGGTAGGGAAAGATTATTCTGAATAAATCTCTGTTATTAGTTTCTTTTCACCTGTAACTAAAGAGAATTTATTGCTGGAAACCCCCCTGAGAAGAAAGAAGGGGAAACATGAAAACATGAGCTGAGTTCCAACACCAGTAGACGAGCCGTCTACTGACTCTTAACATCATCCACATTAAGCTTCCCATCCTACCTTGCTAGCAACCCCCTTTTTCAAGAAGCGTATGTTGAAGAGTAAAACATAAAGGCCTGGTTTCACTGACGGGGCATAGACTAAATCAGGATTAAGTCATTTATATGAAATATATATATTACTTGTGTGGATCTTTAGACAAAAATAACAGTAAATTTGTTTCCCGCACTTTATTCCCACAGAATCATAAAATAATTTAGGCTTATTTTATTCTTTACTCTTTTTTTTGCATGCTTATGTAATATCTGTTAGGTGACAGCTGTGTTAAAACCAGATTCTAGTTTGGGGATTAAAGGAAACTTGGGAGTGAAACACTATTGTGAAAATGTTCTGTGGGGATACAGGGTAGAATTAAACCAGCACGAGCCCCAAGGCCCAACGTTTCTAGAGTTAACTAGTAAAACAATATGAATATAGAATGTGAGTGAGTTTTAGCTCACAATAAGACCTGTGGGAGCAGTGTAGAGCTGCTGTTTAACCCCTGATTACAGCACACACACACTCACAGATGCCCCCAGGGCTCCGTGTCCACTCATATCCCGCACCGCTTCCTCACTTCCTACACACATGCAGGTCATGTTACCAGCTACACACACACACATTCCCCCTCATCACAGTCATACTCCCACTTAATGCACTCATGACCACACACAGCCTCTGGTTATGCTTCCGCTGATACGGGCCGCTTTAGTGTCATCATCTGTAAGGATTTCATTGCCATTTTAATATATACCAGCAGTCGTCTTTTGTTCATATTAAAATTAAATGTCATTTCATTTCAAGTAAATGTTCCACTCCATTTAAAACTAGATATCTTTGTTTCAGCAGTCTTTGCTTGTTATTTTTATTATTATAGTGTTTATTATTATATTTATATATTATTGTTATTACAGTATTTGAGCTATTGGGGAAGGTTTAGAGTACTATGCGAAAGCATATGTCTCTTGTTGACCAAAATAGCATTTATTTGATTTTCATATGGATTTAATTTAAACAAATTAATTGTAGTCAAAAGTATTGTAGCACTACCATTTAAAATGAAGTTAACAAATAAAACAATTCCCATTTTTACCTCTGAAGGCAGTGTCCCCTTTGAAGCTGTGTTTTTTCTACTTCTATGAGGGGAAGAGTTTTTATGTCCTGAATGAGAAAAGTCAGTGTATGTTTCAGCCCATTGCTATAACATGAACTAGTATTTTCAGGGGAAAGAAAATCCTCTCTGGGTCAAAACGACCAGAACAGAACATGAGGGTTAATGAAGTGTGGAAATCACAATAGAATGTCTCTTTCTATCAGAAATGGTGAAAATGAAACGCATTTCTCCAGAAAGGCATCGGTCTGTTGTTCTTTCCAGAGAGGAAAGCTATTTCATGCACCACTGTCTTCATAGAAGACAACAAACTGGACATCAGCACACACACTGGTGCTCAGCTAGTACTGCACACCAGCTTCATTTGCAAAGAATTTAGATAAATATGTGACCCTGGAACACAAATCAAGTCAGCTATATTTGTAGCAATAGCCAATAATACATTGTATGGGTCATACTTCATTTTTGATAAGTTTTATGCTTTGATAAGAACTTAATTTGGACAACTTTAAAGGCTATTTTTCTCAGATTCCAGATTTTCAAATAGTTGTAACTCAGCCAATAATTGTCCTATCCAAAAAAAAACAAAAAAAACAGCTTATTTCTTAAATTTCCATTAAAAAAATACGCTTATGACTTTTATGGTCCATGCATGGTCACATATAAAGTGTGTTAGAAAAGTGTGTTTTTGTTTTTTTATTATTATTATTATTAATAAACAAGAATTGTTAAAAACCCTTTTTGGTTGGTGTCTTCTGATTTCTAACTCCCATATAGATGTTTAATACCTGTTTAATACCATCTAATTCCCAATGAAGTCCAGCCATCATTTTGTTTGACCCAAAAGGGAAAAATATTGCAAATGTCTTTTAATTATGTTTCTTTCAAAGCAAACTGTGCTCAGGTTGATATGAGCTTGGCTCACTTTAGAGAGGTCTCAGGCACCTAAAACTAACCAACGGTGACGAAACCCTGCAGTTTTTACCCTTACCCTGTAGCTCAGTGGCACGTTTTTTTAAACCACTGTGGAGAGCTTATTTATTTAGGTGACAGACAGCTTTTTGGCTAAACATTTCCACATTTTAGTGCCTAAATGATATGCAACACTGCATCTAGTGACATGGCTTTTCATATTACAATTCTCTTATTTGAGTTAAATCTGTCACGGTGTCATTGAAAGTATGTGTGGGTTTCCCAAGCAGCTGTGATCAGGTACTGGAGATGTGGTGGTCTCCTGAACATCAGAACAGATGATTTTCTATAGAAACATCGGTTTCTGCTTCTGTCTGTATTGTGTTGGTCTCGTGTGTGTCAGTATAGAAGCTTTTCTTGTCTCTAACTGCTCTGAAGAACTATAACACTGTTTGTAATCACCGTTAACAGCCTCTCTGTCTTGCTGTATCTCTCTCTCTCTCTCTGTGCGTCTGTAACCCTGTCTCGTGGCTGTGACACTAACAGGACTCTGCACTGGGACTGTGACCCCTCTACTCTTCTGCTTCACTCTGAGCTGGGGTACTGCACACTTTCTGCTCATTCTCCTTCACTTCTGCTTTCACAAACCTCTCGAGAAAGAAGTCATGAGCGATTGTTGCTGATCATGGGAAGGGATTCTCTCTCTGATTCGTGCTCTACTGAGTAAACTGGGTTGGGATGTTTCAAACGTCACACAGGGGTGAATGTAAATATGACCATTTTGAAAGATTTCTGAGCACAGCGACCTGGTGTGATGAACATGTGAGACAAAAAGTATTTACTACTATATAAATAGTGTTAATATTTTTCAGATTTTAGAATAAATGTCATTAGCATGACCAATGCCTATTTAAGAATTATATAAAGACAAAAATGTTTTGCTAATAAACTTTCTTCTTAAGGTTTTTACGAATTGAAAGAGGTCCAATCCCATTTGTACTGCTGTCTATTTTTTCTTCATGACCATCCAAATTAAAAGCAGTTATAATGGGTTTTATGTATAAAGTTAATTTATCACAATTTATATTTACCTACAAATTGATTTGGCACTAGAAGCCTTTTTAGATCGAAAGATTTTTAAGAGCGTAAGAAACAAATGTAGTCAAACGTGTCCATAATGTCTCATCAAACTTGTCTATTTCTGACCATCTTTGAATGTGTTGTGGGTGATTGGATCCTGAGATATTAAAAAACATGTTTCCTCGTGTGCTGTGTGTGTTAGTGCCGCCCATTGGTGATAGAGAACTTACCAGACGTACATGTGACCTCAGTTTATTATCAGTTATAGAAAGATGCAGTACGTGTGTAAAAGTTTAGATTGAACAGTGTGAGTGTTGTTCCTTCTCAAGATTTGTGTGTGCACTCTCTTTCAGACGTGGTCCTCTGAAGTTGGCCATGGTGAAGGTGACCCATGTGGATTTCCCTCCCAAAGAGGTGGTGTCCTACACTAAGGAGACACAGACGCCCACCATGACTGAGCAGAAAGAGGGTAAGTTGTCATCGAACGCATGCAGGAGTTCTGATTGGTACAGGATTGTTTTGATGTCATGGGCAGTAAACAAAGCAAATTGTGAAATTTTTAGATAAAAAAAAAAAACTAACAACCTTCAATTTTAAATGATGCAGGCAGATTCAGGCATCAGAATTACAGATGCGTGATTTATTCATGACCGTTTCAATAACAGCCAATATATGTACACATTTTTGGTTCAATCTTCTGAAAGTATGCTTCTTACTGTAAGATTTAAAGGGATACTCCACCCCAAAGATAATCTAATCACCCCCATGTCGTTCCAAACCCATAAAAGTTCATCTTTTGGAGATATTTTGGATGAAATCTGGGAGGCTTGAAACTGTCCCATTGACAGCCATGTAATGACCACTGGGAAAAAGACATCGTCAGAATAGTCCATCTGCCATCAGGGGTTCAACCATAACATTATGAAGCTGCAACAAATAAATAACGACTTCATTCAACAGTTCGGGACTGTAACATCACTGTAGCTCCATTTTGAAGAGGGTCCACTGGACGCATATCCTACACGTTCCTGCAAATATATATATATATTGAAAAAGGTTATAATTTTAAAAGGGTACTCATTGCAGAAATGTATCATGAACGATCATGTATGATCAAGCAAGTTGAAACCAAGTTTTGTAATGCTGCGGATGTTCAGGTCAGGCACGAAGCGAGCGTGACTGACAGATGTCAATCATTAGAGAATGAGGCTGCTGAGTGGCACTGCGTCTGCAGCAGCAGTTAGAGCGCAAGCCTCTGATCTGAGAGCTATTCAGATGTGTGTGTGTGTGCGAGACATCAGAAGTGTGTAACCCTTTTTGGAAATGATCTGACTGTAGTGAACATGGAGATGAAAGCTGAGGGAAAATTGCAGAGACTCGAGAAACATAAGACGTCAAGGCAAGATTAAACTCACTCACACACACACTCACATCCGTTTACAGAGACGGAGCGAGGGGGCACAGGAAATGAGCAGTAGGTTAGTGGAGATATGAGAGTGTGTGTCCAAAGGCAGGTCAGGATTTGTGTAATTGCAGTTGAGGTCTTTTATGTGGCCGTTCGTGCATGTCTGTGACCGCCCCACTCTCAGATATACACGATCACTGCTGCACAGTGTGTGTGTGTGTGTGTGTGTGTGTGTGTGTGATGTCTATTCTGTTGATGCTTGTGCAGGAGATAATTAGGGACTGTTTTATTGAAAGCTTTTTAGGGATTTCATGGTTGTATCAGTATTGGACGATTTAATTTATTGTTATTGATCTGGTTAGGCTGATTATAATCATCCCTTATTAGGATGATTATCATGGCCTGTCTATACAATAAAAGTTCTTTCTCTTACCAAACTCATTTTAAAGAGGCAAAACAGTATATAAATATAAATAAACTTATAGTATATATATATATACATATATATAATGTGTTCTTAGTTATTAGCCATAACAATAAAATAATGTTACTTTTTTTATTCATAAATATGTGTGATTATACAGTGAAAGAAGTTACTTATGATCAATATTGTGGTCCGTGACTTTTATCACAGAATAAACGTTTAGAGAGACATCTTCCAGTTTGAAAATAAAAAGAATTATTCTTAATCTTCTGTGCTCTTTCTATATTGTGATAACTAAAAAACAGGATTGCTAAACCAATGTGAGCGATTTATCTGTTTAAAACGTCCTTGTCTTCACATCGTATACTATTTCAGTAAATTTGATTGGCACTAATGCAAAACGTATCAGTTTAGATTTTCTGTTTCAATGAATTGATTTCAAATATCAAATATTCGCTGATATCCCCACATCACGTTTCGTGTTGTAGTATCTAAAAATGAGCAAAATTTTGCTAATGATGTAATAATTTACATTAATAATCAGAAATGTTTCTCGAACAGCAAGTATGATCAGCACATCCGAATGATTCGTCGAAGATCATGTGACACTGAAGACTGGAGTAATGATCTTGAGAATTCAGTTTTGCATTCCAGAAATAATTAAAATGTTGAATGTTTGCAAAAGAAAAAAATGTAATTGATCTAAAATTTCAGATCTTTGTTAGGTATGGTCTAATTAAATATTATTCTAATTCTTCTTCTTCTTCTTCTTCTTCTTATTATTCTATCCCTATTGTTGAAAATGTGTCTTTAAAAGTCATGGGAGGATGGTTTTTGAAAGCCATTTCGGAACAAACGCAGAAACATCCCCTATCATGACAGGATAGATTTAAACATTGTCAGAAGGCTGAAAAATACAGAGAGAGATGTTTTTCTCCGCTGTGTCACTTTGCCCCAGCCTGCAGTATGTTAAAATTAAGACTTTTATCTGCAGACTGTCCGAAAGCACACACACACACACACCATCTCTCCTTCCATTCCTGCCACTGTATAATCATTTCATCAACTCTCACACTCTCTCCTCCAGCACATAACAAATCACTCTGGGTGACATTGGGAGGTTTTCCCATCTCCCTCGCTCTCTTTCTTACTGATGGAGTGGTTTGTGGTGAAGAGGCTTGGGGGGCTGTTGAAGGCTCAGCTCTGTGTAGGTCAGGAGATGTGTGTGTGGCCGTTACTGTGTGCAGCAGGACATACAGGTGTCAGGGCTGTATCGGAGTGCCAGATACAGTTAAACTCACACTCACTCAATGCATGCTTCATGCATTAAATCCTCAGGATGCATACCTATCAAACCTTGCATACCATGTGCATTTTTTTTTGACCTGATATGACCGTGTGTCTGAAGATTCAAACGCTGTTGCCTTGTGCTTCTTCCATTAGTTTTATGGTCTTTTATGTGGTGCGTTACAAATATTCTGTGTGGATGGAAATCACTTTATTACTTCCCGACCCACAGCTCTACTTGCTGGAGCACTAGGGGTTGTGAGAGTGTGAAATTGAATTAAAAGTGATTGTTTTAATCGCCCTTGTGCTTGTGGGAGGGTTAATACCCCGTGCTAATCACAAGAAGCCTCTCGTATGGAGAGCATCTCTCTTAAAGTGAGGAACCCTCAGCCCAGCTCTTCACAGATCCAAGCATCTCTAAATGAATCCTTGTGTCCATCATCTCCTAAACACACATATTTCATCATTCATCAGCTATCAGTCAGTGACACAGGAATTACCACATTTATTATAGGGATAGTAAAAGGCCTCGGCTCTGTTCGTTTTATCCTAAGTTTGTGTTTGTGCAAAACTTTTGGGGTAACAAACCTATAACTCTCTAGTTGCTTGCTAAAGGTCCAGTCATATTTTTTCTGGCAAGAAAGCTGCATTGTCAATAGTGTAATGAAACAATTATCACATGTTGGTTAGCATGTTATATTCATGTGACCAACTTGGACCTTTTGCAGAATCTTCAATGAAAAATCTTCCCCATCTTGTAGAATATGTTGTGAAATCGTTTGGCCATATAGTTTGCCTTCATGCTGATCTTATAGATTCCCATTAATTGGATTTTGACTGTGAACATAAAGTTAACCGCTCTAAAGACAACATTTTGAGAACTTGCCTTCACTAAAAATAATGGCACGTATTCAGTTGCTTGATTGCATAACCAAATCCTTGGGGATTCCAATTCCCCCTGTTCCTTGTGTGACCAACCAAATCAGTTTTTTCCCTGTACGCAGAACGCCAAATCGTGAGCATTTAGTGCCTTACAGATAAACTATCAAATGCAGCCTTTACAGCTCAAGAGCACCGCTGAACAGTGATCTTTATTGATCTGTTCATCTGAACTTCCTCTCTGGAGGAGGATGCGACCCGAAGAGCTGCGCGCATCTCTGTTTTGTTTTCCAGCTGTAAAGCCCACCGCGAACAACCCCTTCATTGGGTCGCTCAGGAGAACCAGACTCGTATTCACAAAGCCGAGGTTCGACGGGGCATCTTTCACAAGCACAAATGTGGAAGTCGGCGCTCAGAGGTCTCCTTTTCTGTGGGCGTCCGACGGACTCCGTGCACCTGCAGAGGACATCAAAGAGCATTAGTCTTGTTCTCGAACAACCTCTGACCCCATGGGGCGCTTGCATTAATACATTGTCCTTTGACAAAGCCTGCCGATTACCGGCCGCTCTCTTTCTCTCTCTGCTTACGCCCTCCCCCCCGCAAAAAGCTTTTATTTCTTGAGGGATACAAAAGCTATAATTGCTGCTGCTTTGAGATGAGGTGTCGATGGGAAGGGGATCTGCCATCAGGGCGAATTCTGTTAAATGTTTTTCTCCCTCTCTTTCTCTCTCTCTCTCCTCCCCTCTGTGGGGTCACCAGGATCACTTGCTTTTCTCCAAATGGGCATTTTTGCTGGCAGGTGCATTACACCCCTTATTTTCAGATTGTCTTTCCGCTGCTAATGCCTGGCAGGTTGATTGCTCGGGTCTGGCTGGCGGAGAAAGGGCCGCGCTGCGTTCGGGCCCTGGACTGAAAGACACTGATTACTGTTTTCCTCCGAGCCTGATTGAGGCCCTTGAAAGGAAAGATTTTAACCTTCTCTCCTCTCTCCTTGCTGAGTACTGGCCCGGCACGGCGAGATGGCCCGTGTCATCAGAACGACTCCATAAACTCATCAGAGCAAACCCTCACCACCCCCTCCTCCCTCCCTCTCTCTCTCTCTCTCTCTCTCTGCCTTGAAACCCGGCCCTTCCTGAGAGAGCCGTGGACACGTTTCTGATGTAAAATCTGACAGATGACATTATCATTTTGATTATTGCAGGAAAGGGCGATTTCACTCTCTATTGAAACAAGTTTTTCTGGTCACGCAAAAAGCTACCATTAGCACGAATGAACCAGTTTGATTATCGAACGTGACTGTTTGTGGGGAAATTAATTTACACAAAAATTTAAATGATTTCATTTTGCTGGTCCTCGTGTCATTGGATTGGATGATTATGCTTTTCTTCTGTATAGTGTGATGTATAAAAGTCTTCAGTTAGTTGTAAAATTATATTCGTAGTGTTCTTAAGTCAGTTTTGTGTGAAGAAATTATTAAAGATCGTTATTTTTCTCATACTTTACCCATTTAAAATAGACTACAGAAGTTGCATTAAAGGGTTACTTCACGCAAACATTTAAATAACTTACCCTCGAAGCATCCTGGGTGTATATGACTTCATTCTTTCAGATGAACTAAACCAGATGAGTTATATCAAAAATTGCTCTTGCACTTTCTTTATAATGCTTTCTTTTATAGAGCTTTATAATGGGTGAGTGTTTTGTTAGACAGTCCAAAAGTAGTCAAATATAGTGTATGCATCACACAGTCTTGCAATCTGCTCTGCTGTTGTTTATTGCTGTTACTGTTTTTACTACTGCTGCAAAAATAGCATGTAATAACCCATAGCAGATCTATACAGGTGGAGCTGGGGAATGAGGAGGGTTTCAGGTGGAGGAACTCTGCAGAATGCTGTAGTGAACACTACCCAGCCAGTTAAATGTAAAGAGTTAAACTTATTCGGTATGTATGCAAAATTAATCGACATGTGCCGAGTAAATGTCATCAGTTTCACCGTGTCTACGCTGAACGCGAGAGTTGTCGCATCGCAGCAGCTAAAGTCTGTTTACACTGGAAGTGACAAAGTGACTGTTGAAAGTCATTTGAAACTTGTGTTAATACGTCATAAATGTAACACAGCATCATTTTTTTTTTCTGGAAACTTCAGGCCATCCAAGATGTTGATGACTTTGTTTTCTTGCTTAGAATAGTAAAATAGATTTTAACTGAAATTGTAATCCTTGGTAATTCATGAAATGAAGTCAATGGCTAATCAAAAATAAACAGTTATTCAAAAATTAAACCAGTGCATATCTTAGTCTGCAATTTTAGAGTAAAGCATGGCACTGTAGTGTTTCACACATAAGCAGTTCATCACCTGTTGCTTTCAGTGTCTCTGTTTGCAGTAAATGCTGCTTATCTTATTTTTTGCAGTTCTGTAATATTCATACGAAAAAGTAATCGGAGTAAAATTGGGTTAGAAATCTTGGAGTAGAATTTTCCCCGCCAAATCATCAAACTTTACGGTACAGTTTTTTTTTGTGTGTGTGTGTTTTTTATTTTGCTATTTTCAAACCGTAACACTTTTGCTTTTTTATTATATTGAGAATATTCTCCTTTTCTGTTCCACTGATGAAGGAAAATCACATGGATTCAGAACAGTGTGAATGCAAATAAATGAAAACATTTAATTGTGAACTATTCCTTTAGCATCCTTTTAAAATGTTTCCGTGAGCTTTACATTTGTTCAGGCCTCATTGGTAGAGTATTGTCAGAGATGAGCCGTGTGTGGCTTACAGCTGGTCAGGGCAGCGGCTTCATTTAGCTGCTCATGTTTGGGGTGAATAGCGGTCCCTGGAACCCCTGCCGACTCTCTAATTGCACAGACTTGTATCCGGAGAGAGTCTTGACTAAGAGCAGTCAGGCAGAAAACTCTGTGCCATCCCTGTGCCACCACACACACAAACGCAGCAAAACCATCTGCCTAACACACACACAGCCATCAGCTGTCTCAGCCGCTGCCACCTGCTGCCCTGCTCTCTGTGTGTTTGTGTGTGAGGGATGCGCTGCTGAATAGTCCCTGTCTTAGTTACGTTGGGAGTCTGTTGGACGAGCTGTAGGTTAAGACCTTTGTGACGTCATAAGCCCCCTGTAGATGAGAGAGAGGATGGACTGTGGATGTGGGTACAATCTCCACACACACACACTCACACACACCAGGTTGTTCTTGGGCATTTAAACAGACTTAACAGTCTGTTAGCAGTCATGGACTTGCCACATATTCACTGGGTTTCAGGAATTTGTTGGCCGATTCAATTTGATTTTCTTCCCCCACTTGTTCTATTTATATTAATCAGAACCAGTGAAGTGAAGCAAATCCTTCCACAGTCCATGTTATTTTAATGTTAATGAGGATTCAGGGTGAAATGAACATCATCTATCACCTGGTTATCACGATTGTAATTGCTTTATCTTACGCTTGACGTTGACGTGTCAATGGGTCCTACATTGTGACAGAAAAAAAAAACCTCTTTCTCATGCTATTTATAACTCTAAGAATGAAGATACATTTCTACTTCTCCTGTTATTTGTGTCCATTTTTTATTTATTTGTTTATTTTTTACCTTTGTTATGTCACACCATTTATTTTTCAGCGACCCATATAACAAATATCAGACATGCACATGGCGTGTTTTCTTTTTATTATTATTAATTTTGTATTTAATTTGATCAATTTTAGTTAGATATTTTATATATTTTTAAAAAAAGGCTGGTACATTTTAGCATTAATTGAACTGCTATTGTTGAGAGATAAAATAAATACAAATGTAAATTTCCCAGCCAAAGTATTTTTAGAAGTCTCTTTTAGGGACGTGACATGTGGCCAGGTATGGTTTCCCATACTAGGAATTGGTGCTCTGCATTTAATCATCCAAGTGCACGCACACACACACGCACCTGCAGCAGTAAACATCACAATCTCTGACGGCTCTTGCTGCTGTATCTATAAGAGGCTATTAATGTATGCTCATGATTTCTATTACTTTTGGCTGACTTCATGCGGAATGGTTCCTATAGAGACCTGGGAAACAATCGACGCTCTACACAGACTTTATATTGCACAAAGCTGCCTCCATGTTGTTTCTGACTTACAACAAAAAACAGGACAGTTCCTAAAAGCTCTTGTGTGACTCAGAGTTATGTTTTTATTAACTGTCAATGCCAAAACCAGCTTTTAAGGACCCAAAAGTAGAGAGCAATGTATTTTGCTGTGAGAACTACGCCCAGTGGAGAGAAACCTAATGGGCAACAGGACACAGTCACTATTTTTAACCATGTCTAAGAATTATTTCAGCACCTTATGTGAACCTGAGAGAAGATACATTAAGAAACTAAATTATTAGCTTTGTCAGTGCCCCTAGTCCATATCTTCTTTTTGTTGGAGAAATGATCCATAATGATTGGTCCATCATGAAATATTACACATAACGCTCTACCTCCTTGAAAGACCCTTTTTTTGGGGGGGGTCAACAGTTTCCCCAACCCCCCCACCACCGTATCTCCTATGAAGTACTTTGAATAGCTGTTGTGGATTTTGCCAATAATAAATTTGCTAGGCTAATTGTACAATTTGAAAGAATGCAGTAGTATATTGTGAGTTCTTTCCAGTTAACCCAAAGTACCAAATGTGTTTACCCTAAGTAAACAAATATAATCCTGAAGAGGCTATATCAACCCAGTAAAAACCCAAGCAGTGTGTCCTATATAATAAGACCGTTCAGAAGCTCTGTTGTGAATTGTGTTGATATCTGTGATCTTCCTATTGCAGAAGAAAATGAGGAGGAAGAGGCCGCACCCCCGCAGCCTGAGGTGGAGGTAGAGAAAGAGAAACCAGCAGAGGAACAAGATGAGGAAGGTATTGAACACACCTCAGACACAGTGTCTGACTGACTTCATTGTAATACATCAGTCGTACTTTAGTAGAATTGATCGACTGGCTTAGTTTTTGCAAATATTTTTTACTTCAATTTTTTTTTTTTCATTTTCATTTTGTTGTGTTTCATTAAATTTTTTTCTGATTACAATAAGATGTCATTTGTTAACAGTTAATGTATTAACCAGCACGAACAAACAATGAACAATGCATTTATTGCTGTATTTTTTCATCTTTGTTAGCGTTATTCAATATAAATACATTCATTATTTCATGCCAGCTCACAGTGCATTAAAAATGAAAATTAGTCTTTTACCTTCAAAGCAATGCTATGTGTATGTGACTTTCTTCTTCCAGACGAATCCAGTCAGTTATTTAAAAAATTGTCCCCACACTTTTAAGCTTTGTCATTGCAGTAGGCGAGTGTTTCCATACGATGTTGCTTAAAAGAACATTATTTTGTGTATTTGGTGTAATGCAATGTGTTTATGTGGTTTGAGGTGCAAAAAACACATTCGTTTCCACATCACTACGTTATTTTTCCTCCTCTAAGCCCCGCCTCCTGAAACGGGTCAAATTGTAAAAAGCTAATTATTCTAAAAAAGCGAGGTGTGCTCTGATTGGCCAGCTATCCAGTGCACTGTGATTGGCCAAACACCGCAAGCATGTAGTGAAATGTTACACCTCTTAACATAACGTGATACCGCATCCCAGCGCTTCGTCACCAAAACAATAAAACGCATTACAAACGAGGCATTTGTTGATCCAGTGGAGACATTATTACTGATTATCATGACTTAGTTCTGTCTTTTTATGTGTTATTGCATCACGCCTTGTAAACATAACACCATGTCTGTATTTGTGATTGGAGAAACAAGAAGCCCTAACGTTACCCTTCACTGCTCAAAACGCGTCTTTATAAGCAGCAGGTTATTTTAATAAAAACTTGTAACTTACTTAATAGTTGTCGTCAGCAGCAGACCGTTCTTGCCTCTCTTTCTAGTCTCTGTGCACAGCCAGCATAGACTGCTCTGTCAGGTTCAGGAATCAGTCCTCCGTAAATGTGCTGAACACGCTCCAATATTTGTGTTCACAACTTAACACTGATTTCTAGATGTGTCCTATTTTAGAAGCACAAAGTAGTTTCACTTTCACAACGACATCCAGCTACCGGCAGAAAACCTACAGCAAGAATAATAGCTCCGCCTTCTTTCCTTGAGTTAACATTTGGGTGGTGTTTGAAAATAAACCCACTCTGTGACGTAGAAAAGTGGAGGCGTGTTTAAAGCTGTTTTAGGGGGGTTCTTTTATAAAGAATATCTCTTTGGTTTTGAAACTTCGATCTTTTCAACTTCAGGATCTTATCTATGCACGAACAGCTTGTAACACTCCAAAGAGAAAGGACGACTTGAAATCACATCATATAACCGCTGTGACGTAACCGTCAACAGTTTAGGGGTTTGAAATCCATTCATGCACGGTTGCTCTCTGCAGTATATCTCATCCAGTTACATCGCTGCCATTGTTTCCTGTGTGTTGGTGAATGTAGCGCCGCCTCATGAGCTGACAGAAGAGGAGAAGCTGCAGATTCTGCACTCGGGGGAGTTCATGGATTTTTTCGATCACAGCACACGGATCATGGAGCGTGCTCTGTCCGAACACGTGGATGTTTTCTTCGACTACAGTGGCCGTGACATGGAGGAGAAGGAAGGGTAACTGTCTGCCCAACTCACCTCAACTAAACCACAAACCAGCTCAAGTGCACCGTTTAATGTGAGATTCTCTGTGTGTATCTAGTGAGATGCAGGCTGGGGCCAAACTGTCTCTAAACAGGAAGTTTGTTGATGATCGCTGGTCCAAACAGCGAGTGGTGACCTGTCTGGATTGGTCCCCACAGGTACGTGACTTTTTTTGTCAAAACTTTAAGTAATATACTGTGTGTGTATCTAAAGGGTTTAACGATACGCATAGCATGTATTGAACGGTTAATTGGAATTTCCCAAATCAAAGTGATTATCCATTGGAGTAAGCAGAGCACACGCGTGTCATTATGTAGTTGTTAGGAATGCACTTGTCAAAGGGAGAGGTGTCATCTCCTCATTATCAGCTGGGATGTTCCTGTGACAGCGCAGTGTTACGTGTGCATCTGCAGATTCACTGGCATAAAAAAATATTACTTTTATATTAAACAAAAAAAGCTTTATAAATATTATTGTTCCAAAAAACAAACATTTTATTTTATAAAAAATAATGACAGCAATAAAAAATACATTATGACATTAAAACAGTGAACTTCCGGGAAGTTCCCGGCTGCAGACTGAGGAAATGATATCACTCCCTTTGACAAGTGCGTTGCAAAAGACTAAATAATGACACGCACGTGCTCTGCTCACTTAAGTCTTCACACACAAGGGGTAAGGATGATCACTTTGATTTGGGAAATGCCTGTGAACATCAGTATGACTTGCAAAATCTGTATGTGTTTTTAAGAAATCTCTTATGCTCAACAAAGCTGATTTGAACCTGTTTACCCTGTTCACATTTCACTAGATTTCAAGATATTCAAAAGCTTTGCTACCCATCTTCTTATTGATGATAGTAATTGTAACTGACCCTTTAAGAGCAAATGCTGTTTAAGCCACCAAATATGAAAATTAAGATATTTTACACTTATGTTTAAAAGTTTTTCTACTGCTGTATCAGACAGAAGCTCACACGGATGATGTCATGGAGTCTCTGTGTCTAGTTTGTCGTAATAGATCTTGAGTATAAATCCACTGAAACACACTGCACCTCATGTGTGTCCACAGCACAAACAGATGTGTGTGATCTGAGAGAGAGCGCAAAACACACTGAAACAATGCTGTCAATGTGAGTTTACATGAGAAATCTCCTGCCGTCATGCATTTAGTAAATTGTCCCTGCAAGAAAGTATATAAATTAACAAATGAATTGCACACATAGTATTGGCAGTATTTAAAATCCCTTTTAAAAAGGTGGTTAGCAAAACTAAATTGCTGTATATTGAATAACAGCTTATATAAGTGTCTCAGTGGGTTACAGCGTGTAATGACGTCATGTCATTTACCAAAAACGTTTTCATTTAGTCACCAACATGTCATTTCAAATATACTGTATAAGACTTACATTTCAGTCTGAAGGTAGCACATCCCCAGAATTTTCAGGCGCTGTGTGATATCATTGATGGTACTGCAACAAAGTTTCTTGACAGTTATTCCAGAATGAGAGTATAGTTCCTAGTTATATCAGTCGAGAAGATCACAACTTTTGCCATCAGTACACAGTGTAACTATAGAAGAGTCTTCATATTAAAACTCTTTGGTCATTTTTGAGCATGATCCTAACGGTCTAATCTGTTTCAATGATCTATGCTAAGCTAAGCTAAAAGTGCTACTGCTAGACTTGGACATCAGTATTACCATTATATCATATATAAATATATATTTATGTTTCTTAAATGTATACATTTATGTGTGTTTATTTATATTTGCATAATAAATATACAAAGTACACACACAGCTTTATTTTTTTTATATATATATATATATTATAGATTTATACATGACCTGAAAGCTGAAGAAATAAGCTTTTCATTAATGTATGATTGAGGTGGATAGGGCAATATTTGACCGATATACAACTATATGAAAATCTATAATCTGAGGGTACAGAAAAATCTAAATGCTGAGAAAATCACCTTTAAAGTTGTCCAAATGAAGATCTTATCAATGCA
>JAUMHP010000057.1:1064016-1078373 GCA_032361065.1 Enteromius trimaculatus
ATGCTCGTTTTGTCTTATTTGATCCCATATATGCTTGCTGAGGCCCCTTTTTTGAGAACCGCTGTTTTAGAGGCATGCATTTGGCAGATGCTTTTATCCAAACCAACTTTGTAGGTACACATTTGACATGTTATCAGTTTTTGTTCTCCTTGGGAATTGAACATGATGTACTCTTTGAGCTACAAGAAAGCCCTTGTAGCACAAACTAATTTGTTTCTTGTTAAGGAAGAGCGGAAGATTTGTATTTGTTCATTTTTATGAGTACTGTTCCTTTAAATGTCATTCACTCGTGTTGAGCTAGATCTCTATTCTTCTACTACTACTACTACTACACGCTCAGTTTTTACAGTAGTCAACATTTGAAATGTATCAACCTTTCATCAAAGCTGTCCTCAGCGGACAACAGCTGTGTGTAGTATACGGCTCAATGTAAAATCACGCACCTGATGGCATCTACAGCTGTTTACAGAACCGGCTTTACTGACAAAATGCGTATTAAACAACGGCAGATGATTATCGGTGCATCCCTAGTTCACAATGCAGTCTAAATGTGACCCACATCAGATTTTCTTATGACAGTCTGAACAGCAAAAATCACTTGAAGAAAAAAAAAAAAAAAATCTAAGTCAGGCCACTTCCATATCTGATCCTAAATCGGATTTAGGATTTCGATTTCATGCGATTTTTATGTAATTGAAATGCGACATATGTCACCATTCTGTGCTGGAGGAGGCGGAAAGATTCAAATCCTCTTCTTATCACTTCATTATTTAGGCTTCGATTACATATTCATTTAATCGCTAAACACACTCTAACACAAGCAACATCCATTTTTATTTCTGCAAACACAGTGCGTCGTCTTGTGGGTCACTTCAGGGCTTTATACGGTTCACACGTAAGACTGATGGCAGTCGCATTTAAATTACAATGTGAAGAAAAGTTGAGATTTCAGCAAGCGATCTGAGCACTAAGACCTGCAGTGTGAACTAAGCCTATTAGAACTCCTTTAATTAACCTGTTTGATCCATTTCAAATGTTGCCTACTGTAGGCCAGGCCTAACTCACACCATCCCCGATCCTCATTCCATAATAAAACCCTTTACAGAGACCAAATGTGTTTAACCGACACGCTGACCTATATCATATATCTAACTTTCCATAGCATTTAAACAAGCTTGCTTGTCTGTGTGAATTATTTAGGCCTGAACTTATTAGTATTAGACCTAATTATATATTGTGTGCTTACACCACGTGACTGTGTTTAGGGCAATTTCCTAATGTCTTCCACCTTTAAAGCACGGCATGCAATTATAGCCGCTAAACATACTTAAGGTGTTAATTGTTTGAGGATAGTTGATTTTGTTATGTCTTTTATTTACAGCGCTTCACCGTTGCTCATGTCGTTTTCTTTTTTTTCATCTCTTTTTCTGCGTAGATGAAGATGCCTTTGATTAAAAGGGTTTTTTTCAGCGTAATTGGATTCAATGCTGTTGTTGAACCCCATCGTATAAAGAAGACCCATTCTCAAAACTCTGAAGGGTCTCGGATCCTAAAGCGACGTTAGTTAATACGGGAACGCCACAATGGCACGCTTTCATTTGTGCGATTGAGCAGTTTGCCTGAGAAACTGTCTGTTTTTACCATTTTCTGTCTGCTCGGTTCTTGTCGTCCTCTCTTCGCTCCCATAACGCAGGGGTACAATAGTGAGTGTTACTGAGCTGCAGGTGCACCGATCCCCTTCTGATATTAGCTGATGTCTGAATGAGCAGGAATTAGCGGCGTGTTGCATTAGCCTTTTGTTGTGTGTTTTGTGGCCGTTGTGAATGAAGAGTCCCGCGACACAAGCGCAGCCCATCACGCGGCCAAAGGGCCCTGCTTAGCAACTTAATACAAAGTGTTCTCATGTCAGCCCCGCTGGAAATGGATACAATGCAAACATGGGTGCGCATTCTGCTGGGTAAAAAAATCCCAGAGAGGGTGGAGGAGGGGGGCGGCGCTATTGTCCACCCCAGAGCCTGTGAATGGAGAGGGCAAACTCGTTTGATTGAGTTCGCTCACCAGCCTCAGAACACAGGAGCCTTTTATACATATCTGGGCCTTTTTTTTTTTTTGTTAAGTCGAGATCAATTCATTAAATTTTATTGCCCGGTGAGAAGCTGGGACACATTACGTTGGGGGGAACTTCATCTGATATTCATGGTTTAAGATAAGTAGTAAATGTATTCAATTAAGTGGTCTTTCAGAGGAGGCACAAGAAGAGGGGGGCTGGAAACTCCTCAGCTGACATTGCTAATTGCCTAATGGGTCTCCTTTTTGTGCCACAAAAATATGTATTTTTTTCCTTTAATTCCTTTTTGCGCCGTGCCAATCACAGCTGAAGTATAGCTTAATGACAGAACAATAGGGAATTACTCTGTTAGGGCTCTTTTGTGATTATATGTAAGGCCGAGCGCCGGGGTAATAGACGCATAACTCATAAATGTGCCACTTCAGTTTATATGATTAAATTCAGCTGCTTTCACTGTATGCTAGACACAGCTGAGTTAACCGCTCTCGCTCTGTGGGAGTTTGAAACGTGCTTTAGATTAAGATGAATGCGTGTTACCTCTATAGAGATGCACACATTCTGATCTTTGCCTGTAAATGGGTAGTTGGGCGCAGTCGTCAACATTTTTCTAACCCTCATGCTGTTCCATGTAACACAAAGTGAGGAGTTATTCATATGTGCCATATTCTTCATATGTTAGTCATATTTAAAATAGATAGACTAGAGGCATTCAAATTGACAATAAGTCATGTTTGTTAACATTAGTTAATGTACTGTCAGCCAATGTGAATAAACAATGATCAACTGTGTTTTCATCAATTAACATTAACAAACATGAATAAAGACTATAGTAAATGTATTGCTCGTTGTTTGCTCATGTTAGTTAATGCATGAACTACGTTAACAAATGACACCTTATTGTAAAGTGTTAGCGTTTTTTAAATTAAATGGGAATTAAAATTCAAGAAAAGTTATTTTCTTGTGATTCTTTGAGGTTTAAATATTGATTTTGCTTGGTTTCTCTTGTTTGAAGTGTAACATACACTCCTACATAAATGCTGTTGTCTCGTTGCAAATGTTGGTAGTTCGTCAAAGGCAGCTCGCTCTTTCTCTGTGTTTGTTCTCAGCCAGATGATGTGGAGGGCAAGATCAGAGAGATCATTCCTGCTGGTTTCTGCTGTAACACAGATGACTTCGTCTCTCTCCTGGAGAAAGAGGCCAACTTCAAACCCTTCGGCAGCCTGCTGCACACCTACAAAGTTCACAATGTGGAGGCAGGAGAGGACCTCACCTACCAGATACACAAGGTACAGAGTTTCCTGCAGCATGTCGAGTCACCACTTTGACAGTTGGCAGTGTCATTTAGCGTTCAGACTGGAGTATGTTCGAGCGCTCAGGAAGTTTTGGCGGTGTGGATCGTGAAAAGGATTAGGCTATGGCTTTACTGATTCATCTTTTTTTTTTTTCTCTTGCTCAAATAGACTTTGTTACCAGCAGGAAGTGAAATGTTTGAGAAGTAGAGAAAGTTGAATGAAGGATTATTATATTTCTAACTGTATATGTGTTGTTTATGGTTTTCTGACTTGTACTTATTTTATTGCATCCTATTAGACTGACTGACTGAATTTACCATGTTATACAAAAGAGTTGAAATGTTGCTGCTGCCTATTTTAACTACGTTCTATTTCCTTGTAAGCACACCATGTATTTCATCTTCTGTTGGTCATTTCAGGTGGATATCTCGTGTCAGGGATTCAGAGAGTACCATGAGCGCTTGCAGACATTTCTCATGTGGTTCATTGAGACAGCCAGTTTCATCGATGTGGATGATGATCGCTGGGATTTCTTCCTCGTGTGAGTATCTAATCCAGATCAGATTCAGATTTAATCTGTGTCAGCATTAAGGTGCTGTTATATTTGTCACTTTTCTTCATGATAAAAGCACAGTCTTGATTCAGGGGGGACTGTTGACAGCATATTTGGCCTTCTGTTCATAATTTTCAAATACGTTTGTTTTTGGTTTGCTCTTCGGTCAATAGGCAAGACACAAACCATTTTAAATACAGACCCTTTCAATAATATAACCGCAAGTCTTCATATGTTCAAAATACATGTTAACATCTGGCCACAAAAATGTCTGTCTTTATAACCAGCTGTAAAGTCCCTCTAGATCAGTAACCCCACCACTAAAAGGTTCATTTAGACATCTGTACATGGAAAATTATTCATTTTTCAGAGGTTTATATTAATAATAAAAAGAAAAAAAAACTTGCTGGGATAGTTTGCCTGAAAATAAAATGTTGTCATTTGCTCATCGTGTTGTTCCAAATGTATGACATACTTTCTTTTAATCCATTACTGCTAACTAAAATAGTTTGGTTTCCAACGTTATTCAGCGTTGTGTTCTGCTCCAGAAAGTCATACAGTGGAAAGGAGACGAATGCCAAAGTGTTCATTTTTGGGTGAACACTCCCTTGCATTGGACCACAGATAATACTTTTAATTAGATGTTATGCTAGATACTAATTGTTAGTCAATGCAGGTCATGTTAAAACTAATAAAGGACTTTTTTTCTTTGTCATTGGTTTGAATGTAAAATCTGTGTCCAGAAACAAAACCAACTGAAAGCCACTGACAGACAAATGATAAATAAAAAGTCTCGGATATCTCACAGCATTTGAACACATGTAACTTGTTGGCAAAAACCTGTGTTGATAACTTCAGCAGGCAGAAAAATAGAAATCAAGTGCTCTCACAAAGCCAGCGAGTGCTGATAAGAAGGTAGTGTCAATTAATAGTGAACGGCAACTTTCTGAACAGTCACACACACACACAGAGCATCCAAATGAGACGTCTCTCCTGGCCCTTTGTGGGGCCTGTGGGGCCAATTATCAGGCTGCTTTAATTATATTTTCTCCTGCATTGAGGCAAATTGTTGATCTGGCAAGAGTTTCCTTTGTGCTGTTTGTCTGGTTTCTTTCTTTCTTGAGTCAGGCCAAGAGGCTGAATTGAATGTTGTTGTCTTTTGAAACGCTGAATGAAGTCTCCAGCGGTAGTGAAGGGGACTCTGCCTGTGTTTTCTTTGCTTTGGCACCTATTAAAACAGACAATGGACAAATGGACTGGAGTGATGTGAAGAGGCTAGATGCCTGCCTCTCTGCTCTAAGTTGCAGTGCACCAATTAAGTGCATAATGCATTCAGTGTCTCCAGCAGGTGCAGCGACAGGCCACTGGCCCTCCGTGGCAAGTTCGCAGTGACAACGACGGGGGGGGGGTCCGGTGCATGGGAGCGTGCCTATGATTGACCTGCCTGCCTTTGTCATCGCTCTCTATCTCTCTGTCTTTCTTACAGATTCGAGAAGTACAATAAGGATGGAGAGACCCTCTACGCGACGGTTGGCTACATGACAGTGTATAATTACTACGTATATCCAGACAAAACCAGACCACGTGTCAGGTAATTACTAAGGAAGCACGTGCCCACTATCTGCTTTATTCTACGAAAAAAGGAAAAGAAAATTACACATCTCTCTCTCCCTTGTCCCTAAAACTCCCAAATTACCGTCTTGCGTCTCTAGTGTGCCAGCCCCTCTCTGGGTATTATAAGACCCACGGATTCAGCATCACCCGCCCGAAAGCTCGTTTTGAAAACGAGTCTAATGTATTGATTGGCAAGACGCTCTAACGTTTCATTACGTTGGCCTCTACTGAATGAACATGTATAACCTTTCGGAGACTGATGATATTATTGCTTACTGTATTTGAGAATATATTTTTCCGCAGCTAAAACGAGGCAGACGGGAGTGTGACAGTCTGTGTTGTGAATGAACAGTAGAATAACTTTTTCATGGCAGGTGAAAACACTTTTACGCACTTATTTTGTTGCTGATGTCAAAAGGCATGCGTCCAGTTGCTTTTTCTGTTTTCTTAATATGGCAAATATAATGCAATATTATTAGCCTTGTTTTATCATATCAAACTTCTGCTGTTGATTACGCATTTATCAAACTGTCATAGCCTATTAACCTTTTAAAGCTAGCTTTTTCATGTTTGTAATGCACATTTCTAAGGTCTTTAAATAGTCAGCATGATCACAACTTTGCTGTTGACAATTTAAAGACCTTAAAGATCTGAGTTCTGTCATCTGATTGATAGTTTATACTTTCTTCCAGCAGGTAAAAGTTGTAAAAATAAAATCCCCCTTCAGGTTGATTTGTGTAAATTGAGCATAAGAAGAGCGCTTTTCTGTTGCTAGTGATATTTAAAGATGAACACTAGCTGGACTAAAGCAGCTTAGGGTTACTTGGTTGTTCATGCAGTCGTCATTGTTTTGCGTTGTATGTTTTGTCCCGACAATAAAAACGACAGAGTTTTGATCATAAAACGAATAATTTAATAAATCAAATTACTAAGATATTATTTGGAGACATCAGGGGACATTGATAAAATGCCATGCAAGTAGTGTTATATTGTTAAAAATATTTTATTGATTTACATTACAAGCTAAATTTAGTCTTTTTGGCAATAATATTAAATATTAGAAACTGCACCAAGCTTTAGGCCTCTAAATAAGGTGTTTTTACCTCCTTAAGTAAGAGCTTCAGCCTTTCCGTTTTATGTGATGAATAATTTTGTTACAGTGTTGTGCCCCACTTGATATTTGAGGTGAAATCTTGGTCTTAAAAAAAAAAAAAAGAAGTCTTGTAGTCTGTAGTGTCAGTTTCAGTAGGTTCTGTAAAGTCAGTCGTGTAGCATGCGTCTGAAGGGTGCTGGAGGTGTAACAGGCTTCTGTGTTTGCAGAACCATTGCTCAAAGGCTCAAGAGCTCTAACCTTAAATTGGTATTGTGCCTAAGCATCTTCTCCTCTGCGCAGGATCACTAAAGCTTTTGTACTCTTTGTGTGTGTGTGTGTGTGTGTGCAGTCAGATGCTGATCTTGCCACCATTCCAAGGAGAAGGACACGGGGCTCAGCTCTTAGAGACAGTTCACCGATACTACTGCACTTCTGCTAAAGTACAGGACATCACAGGTATAAGCTACTCTTGGGTCTAGATTAAACAGTTAGTAGTCTTATTTGGAGTTTTATTAGTAGTGATATTTGTCAGGATCACTATTACTATATGTTACTATATATGATTTGAACCTAACCATTAATGCTAAGTATTATCAGTAGGCTTGTAACTTGTCCCTAAAAGTGCTACCACTGTAGGATGCTAAATTCCATAATATATAATCTGCTGCTGTTCTTATTGTTTTATATAACTATATGATAGTTTATCTATCTATCTAGCCAGCTGTCTGTGGGGTAAGTGGGACAATATAAAGTCAGCTTTCACGTGTTCTCATCACATTTTTGGATTTATTTAGGCAATAATATGAATAAAAACTCATGGGAAATAAAAGCGTAAATGCATTTATCCAGTCAAAAATGACAACATGAAAGTTCTAAAGCAGTCGATTATAATTTGGCTTGTTGAATTTCTTGATTTTGATCTGGGAAGTCCTTTACACATGGTTTTATCTGAATAATAATAAAAAAAAAGAATTACAGCCTTGCACCATTAGAGTGAATCCATTCTAATGATATTCTGTGTTTAAAAGAGAGAGAGAGAGAGAGGGAGGGCAAAGTGTTGTGAATTTGGTAAGGCAGTTGTTGCTGTTGAGTTGCTCTGCCTTCAGTTTTAGGGAGGTGAAGGGATGTGATGTTAATTGCCGGCAGTTTGCTGCTGAAATGTGCTGGCCACATGCTGCCACTCACTCACCCCCTCAACAAAGACACAATTATTCATAGAGAGAGAGAGAGAGAGATTTCTACCAGATCTACCTAGCACTAAATGTTTTACTATTTCTGTCTCTCTCCCCCTGTCTCCAGTTATAGAGAAATATTAGTGTAAGATCGAGGTAAATTATTAAATAGCGTGTTGACCCAGGTGTGTGTGTATGTTTATATTTCTATATATAATGTACTATATAAACACACATAATGCTATTTAATCCTTTTCCCAAATCTTATATGCTGCTGCAACTGTACACATGAACAGCAGTATTTACCTGCATGTTTTTTATTGTGTATAAAATAAATTTAAAAAAAACTCTGCGTTTACATTTTTATGACACACAAATCAAAAGTGTCAGCGGTCACACTTTATTTTAAGGTGTACAGAGTAATTGCCTAATTAGGTACTTAGTAGTATCCGTTGTACATATATGAAATAAAATGTACTTATCATGTAAGTAAGTTCTGGAACAGTTTGTTATTACAGTTTGTAATGATGTAGATGTAACAGACAGCTAATGTTACACACCGAGTCTGTTGCACACTTAAATACAATCTTGATACACTTTAAATAGCTTATGTCTGCGTAATATTCTGTCATTTTAATGTAATTATAAAGTTGTTACATGTATTTAAGCTGTGTACTAATGGGTTAAATTAAACTAAGGTGCAGCTAGATAAGGTGTGCAGTATAGATACACATGAAGTACACTTAAGTACAATCTTGATGCACTTTATTTCAAGTAGCTAATGTCTGTGTACTTGAATTTATAATTACGGTGTAAAAAGTCTGCTACACTTATGTGACAATCTTTTGGTTACATAAGTATCTGTGCAGCCTACTACATCTACATAATTACCAACTGTTCCATAACTTAGTTACACGACTAAGGATTTTTCTGGTCGTCCAGTAGTCATTCATTTTAAGCATTAGTCGCACATTTATTAACAAACCATTTAAATCATTAAAATGAGCCTTTGATTTATTTGAAAGTATGCATTTCAGTCTGTATAGATATAGTTTTAATGTCTGCAAAGCAAAGATATGCGCTTTGTTTTGCACAAGTTTACAGACCGAGACGGCAGAAAGCACATCCTGTTTGCTTTTATTATTTTACAAAAGTGCAATTTGTGTTTTGTTTAGTTTTTTGTGAGTGCACACAAATTAACATAGTCTTTACTTTATATAGTCTGGTCCAAGCGAGCGCTCCATTGCTCTGCAGCGAGCGCGCACTCTTCACACAGACACTTCAACAGCACACATTTCTCTTTGTTAACTTTATATTGAGCAGCCATATAAAGTTGCTAATGCCTACATATTTCCGATGATAAGTCATATTTGTGGTCGATGATGCACCTGATGTATAGACTAGCCGTTGATGATCAGTTAGTCATGGACTGTGACTTCGCCTGTGGATTTTCTTTTTCTGTGACTAAGCGAATAATAAAAACTTGGTCGACCAAGCCTCTTCTAGCTGACAGTGTCCTTATGCTGTATTTTACCAATTGAAAACTTTACAATGAGTTGACTTTTCGCAATTGTCTGGTGTGCAGCGGAGGACCCGTCTGAAAACTATGTGAAGCTGAGAGATTTTGTGCTGGTGAAGCTGTGCTTGACTCTGCCGTCCTTCTCCAGTGAGAAACTCTCTGAGGGCTTCAGTGAAGAGATGGCGTCTGAGGCCAGAGAGAAACTCAAGATCAACAAGGTAACATCTCTTGCAGGTTTCTTTGCTTTATTATTTGTCAAATTTGCTTAAAAATTTGTGAAAGAGATTGTTGTAGGAGTTACAAGCTGGATTCGAAACTTCTTTGCCAGGGTGTTATACTTTGAATAGATATTTTTATAGGAGTTTTATGATTTAATGCTTTATTTTGCTATGAAGTTTGATTCATTTAAATTTTATTTTCAGAATTGTAAACGTTTTAAGTCAAATTAGTGATTATCACAAAAGCTCCTGTGTGGCATTTTTTTGTAATTTGAACTGTTAGTTAAATATGTGTTCAGCATGGTTTATTTTATATGTGTATATTGGTGCACATCAGTTGAATTATCCAGGAAACTGAAAGCATGTTTATAGTTTAAGTTAATCTATTTTGCCCAACCCGTTTTAGCCTCGTTTCTGTGAAGCCTTACTGTTGCTGTATACTGGAGATAAAAAGCAAAGCAATTATAGAGTTAATTCTTCAAAGAGTTAGTGGATTTATATATGGAGGTAATGACTTTGTTCAGCTTGAAATGTCCCTAAAGGTAGGAGTGAACATCCGTTTCCTCTGAGGGCCGCTGGCCATTAGCAGGTAGTGAGTGGGAGTGTGCCTAACAGTGACCCCTGTGGGACTCCTCTCTCTCGCCACTCCGGCCACTCTTTAACTGCTCCAATTATAACCCAGCATCCCTTTTTATGCCCCACAATCTCCTCTGTTCATGTTGTTTGTGAGTGATTATCTCACGGTGGTGCCTATGGCATGGCCAGGCAAAATGCTTGGCTCTTCATACTACCCTAGTGGGAACTGCATGAGGTATGGTGGACCTCTTGGGGTCATGGTTACAGAAGGAGTCATGGTTACAGATTGAGAATAGCGCGGGAATCCCAGAGCAAGATGCTTTTAACCCATAAAAATGGTCAAGGTTAAAGAGTCAGTCTGTAATTGCTGCTTTTTGCAGTTGCAAACTGCATTATTGTTCATTGAGAGTTGACATATAGACATTTAATTAATTACATTTATATGACACTTTTCCAAGCACTAAACATGCTTTGTGTTGTGAGGGAGACCTCTTCATCCATCACCAGAAATGATTTGGTGTTGCACATTTTTGTAATGTGACATGCAACTCAATTATTTTATAATACAAACTCTTTCTCATTATATGTGACCCTGCCTGGACCACAAAACCAGTCATAAATGTTAGTTCATCTGAAAGACAAATAAATAATCTTTCCTTTGATGTATTTGTTAGGTTAGGGCAATGTTTGGCTGAGATACAACTCTGTAAATCTATAATCTGAGGATGCAAGGTGCAAAAAAGCACATGATCTTCAACATACTGTACATTTTAGTTTCTCCTCTAAGCCCCGCCTCCTGAAACAGGTCGATTTGTACAAAGCTCATTGTTTTAAAAAAAGTGAGGTGTGCTCTGATTGGTCAGCTATCCAGTGCACTGTGATTGGACAAATACAGCTATAATGATAGCTCCACCTTCTTTCTCTGCGTAAACATTTGGGTGGTGTTTGCAAATAAAAAGTGGGGGCATGTTTAAACGAGCTGTTTTAGGGGGGCGTGGATCTTGTTTATGCAAGAACAGCTTGTAACTAGGGCTGAGGGATTTAATCGTCGATTAATTCATGCGCATCTCGTCAGTAAAGCCGGTTCTTTGATTAGCGCTAAATCTCAATCAGCTGTTTTTAAAATGCGCGATAGTTGATACACAGAGCCGTAGATCACTGACAAGCTACGCAATTTTGTGTTCAGACTCGGAAGCGATTCATTTCCGATTTTGAACTTCAGTGATCTACGGCTCTGTGTATCAACTGCATTTTAAAAACAGCTGATTGAGATTTAGCGCTAAAGAACACCGGCTTTACTGACGAGATGCACATGAATTAATCGATGATTAAATCCCCCAACCCTGCTTGTAACACTGCAGAGAGAAAGGAAATAATGAAATTGCATTATATAACCCCTTTAAATATATCCTACTTTTTTTGGCATAAAAGCAAAAAAAAACAAACATTTATATAGAAAATTATTTTGACCCATACAATGTTGTATAAATTGACTATAAAAAAAAAGACCAACAAAACTTACAGAACACAGAAACATTGTTTAATATGATTAATGATGCATGTTGCTCTTCGTTTGATTCAGGTTTTGTCTTTTGGAGTTGTGAATGTCACAGCTTATGGAAGGCATCTGTGGCCGTCTTTGTGCATTTCTTGTGTAGTTGTGCTAGTCTTAGATCTCGTATCACTCAATGCTCTCTTTGTTTTTACATGAAATCATTTAATACCAATTCAGTATTTCATGTCCATGTTTAATTTATTTGTTTAGGAAAACAGCGTAATTAAATACATTTTTCACAGTCGGCTTGTCGTTATCATAAAATAAACCCCCTCAGGGTGATGGAAGACCCCTCAGCTTTGTTTTCAAATTCCCCTATCTGTGTTTATTTAGCAAAAAACGATGGGCTTCCTGAGCTCTACTCACTGGAATTACATTGAGAACACATAACCAGACTTTTACTGGAAGTAGTTCCATCTCTAAAGTACTGCATTGACTAAGTATACAAATTAAATCAAATATTTTGCTAAAGAATCCATACAAGTGCAAGAAAATCTGAACATTACATATTCTGCCACAGATGCTGTGCTCGAAAATGTAATAAATATTCTAGATTTTTCAAGCTAAAGGAACAAAGCTTTACAGTATGTCTGTCGTCTAACTTTCAGAAACATGCCCGGCGTGTTTACGAAATCCTGCGTCTCAGAAACACAGACATGAGCGATGAAGAGAAAGCCAGAGAGTTTCGTTTGGAGGTGAAGAAAAGACTCTATGGACCTTACAGAGTAAGTGTGTGTTTTATCTGCTCATATTAGCTGTAGGTCCGTCCCCCTTTTGTCTGCATTGACTGGCTGCTTTTAAGAAGCAGAATGACTGCGATTTGACTTGGTACACAGAGCACAATAAGCATAACTGCTTCAACTCCCATGCAATGATCAGTCAGTCATAAAGTGCAGAGAGCGGAGCATGTGCTGAACATGGATTCAAGAAACAACAAAACAAGTGAAGTCTTGCCAAAACAAACCCCGGTCGCGACTGCCAAGATTGGCCTGCTTGTATAACGTTCTCCAAACCACACAGCTCAGACTACAACATGTGAAATGAAGCATTTCTGGACTTCAAAGAGAGCTGCACATTTCTAGCCGTGTTTATATGTGCTGTATAAAAATGAACAGAAACAAAACTCTTTCAGGGCTGCTGTTCTGATATTCTGCGGCCTTTGTCTGGTATAATTTATTCATTGAGTGGCGTGAATAGTTTGCGCCATTTCCTGTGTGATCCTCTCACGCGGTGTTAAGAGAGCGAGAGGACCCGAGGCCTCGCTCTGGGTTTGTTTGAGGGTATAATGGCTCACACCGGGCAGCAGCCGCAGTCTCCACATCCACACCACGAGCTCCATTCACAACAAGTGTCATTATTACAGATTTGCATCTGATTTAAGCGGAGCCATTTAGCAGGGAGAATGCAGCTTCCAGTCACCTGCACACAGACGGACTCTCTAATCCGCTCTCTGTGCGTGAAGACACGCTACAGTTGTGTTTCTGTGGACTGGAGCTGCGCAGCATCGCTAAATTCTTTTGACCTCAACAGTCATCTTTCTGCAGGCTTGTGTATGTGCCGTACTTACAATTTGGAGTGATTTGACACGCTGTATTTTAAGGTCTTAAGTAGTTATCCACGACCTCTGCACCGATTATCAGAGCACCAAAATCTATGCATCTATGCATACTGGCCAAAATATTTAAAGAAATTCAGTACTGTTTAAAAGTTTATTAAAATTAACTTGAACTTTAAGAACAATGCGTTACTTGATAAAAAAATGACAAATATGAAATATGAATGAAAATATCTCTATTTCAAACAAATTATGTTCTTAATAAAAAATTAACTTAATTCTAGTTGATTCTTTAAAAAAAAACAAAAAAAACAGCGCAACAATTTTTAACTATGAAAACAAACAAACAAACAAAATGTTTCAGTGGTACTGTACAAAAAAGAGAATTATCATTTTAAACATAATTTTGTTTAATATTTGAATGCTGTGGAAGTTCAAATTGTTTTCCTATTCTGTAACACATTGTGCCTACTAGTCATGTCAATTTTATTTATTCAAAAATAAGAATTGTATTTATTTTTTTAAATAAATTAAACCTTTTACTCAGCATTAATGTATTAATTAATCTGAAGTGACAGTGAAGCCTTTGTAATCATACAAAAATGTGAATTTGAAATAAATGCTGTATTTATATCAGTAAAAAAAACCACACACACAAAAAAAAGCACACAGCACAAACATTTTAGTTGTAAAAAAAAGTTTCAGTGGTGCTGTTAAAAAAAAAAAAGAGGAATAGCTTTTCAAATATTGTATTGTTCAACGCTCTACAATACTTTAAAGGACTCATACAAAGCCAATTTTCCACAAGCTAATATGATTATTTAGGGTCTTAATGGAAAGTTTGTAATATAGTCAGTTTTAAAATTTCTCAAAGATAGTGTAAAAAACGCTAATTCAGAATTGACCCTGTCATAAACAGCTCTTTTGAAATCACTCTGTTCTGTGTACTTCCCTTTTAAATCTTCACGAGCTCCACTGACTCCGCCCCTCTTTTCCGAGGCGCTCTCGGAGGATCTTTGTTTAGCCGTATTCATAGTGAAACTTCCTAATCAGCACATTATTAGCAAAGGCAATTTGCAAAGATTCATTAAAAGACATTATACTCACTGCTTCTGTAGGTGAGGCTGGATCATGAATGATTC
>JAUMHP010000057.1:1078473-1089091 GCA_032361065.1 Enteromius trimaculatus
TCAGTCACTCAGATGTCGGGAGTAAATCACTACTGCTCTGTTCATTAATACATTCAACAACAAAACACCTCAATCTCAAGAAAACTACTTGTGGATCTTTATCACTGTAGGGTGGTTGTGTACACACCCCCAACACATTTCAGTTCAAACAGCTTGTAAAAGTGCATGTGGCACCGGAGGACCCCTTTAAGATATTTTTTCTAAATGTTTCTATAGTGAAAGCATATTTTGGGTAGTAGTTGTCATTTAAAAAACTAAATAAATAAAAGCAATTTATGATCATTTCTGCTGTGGAACTCAAAATGAGAAAAAGGTAATGGGTGTTACGTCATGTCTTCAGAAGTCTTGGAATATATGACATACTTCTAGAATTTATTTAAAATGCTTATTGTTATTATTCTAATATGTTGTAACTACAGTATGTTTTCATTGTATGGACAACATTAGGGATGGCTATTTTAATGTTTTAAAGGTATTACTACTTTTATCGATACCATGATCCTGTACTGTAACGCTTTTCTTATTGGTACTTTTTGTTGTGTTTTTAATATTTAAAAAAATTATTGGGGCATGCAAGTAGGCTGCGAGAGGACAGTTTTTAACTGCTGCTTTAACCAAAAAGTTGCAAAATACAGCTAAACAATCAGCTGCGGCTAATGATGGTTTTATTAGAACACATTCACATAAATGAGTTAACTGTGTTTGGGATGACAAGTTATAAAAGTTTGGAACCTCTTGCAATGTCCACTAAATAAAATGAACGCATTACAAATTAATATTTAGATAAACTCTGCTTTATATCTTAATTTTCCCTGTTTCTATTATCTCTGAATGAATTCTTAAGCATAGGTACCGTATTTATGGTACCGTAGAAGAAAATACCCTAAATATTTATGACAAATTTTCATGTAATCAAAATGTGTTTATTAAATTATTAACATTATTATAACATACTAATTTAGAGAGACCGTATGCAATGTTTATGTCCTAATTGTGGAAAACTGCTAGCATCAGTAATTATAAATGTTTTCTTATGCAAGATTTTTTATTTGAAAGACGTGCATGAAAGCCGTTCTTCTGTCAAAAGCAGTTTAAGAAGTAAAAGCGAGCTGTCCCGATTCAGTGTCTGCGGTCAGATGAGACGTTGACAGGTTAATTGTCAGTGACATTATTCTATCGTTATTTTCGTGATTGGTTATGAAATTCTTTCACCTCAGAAAAGCGAAGTGTCCTGTCCTGCCAGATGTTCTGCTGTGTTCGTTGCGCACACAAAAGTTTGTTTTTTGTTTTTTTGTTCATATGGGTTGCGGCTTGATAGACCAGTTGAAAAAATTACTGTTTTAGATTGTTCGGTTTTCTCCGCCATCGTCACTCTATTAAGCGCAAGCTTTGGTGTTGTGTGTGCGCGCGCGCTCCATGTACAGCGGAAAAGACGGAGAGATTTTGCACGTGAGATTTCCAATAGCAAGTGCAGGCAAATGTCTCTAATATTATCACAAATCAGAAATACGCTAGGTAACGATAATTTAGCTATAAATAGGAAATGTTTTTTTTTTTCTGCACTACCATAGCAGCTTATCGATACTTTTATGTTTTAGCACCAGTACCAATTAAGTACCCATCCCTAGTGTACACGCTGCTGAATTTCTCTTTTTGAGTTCCACGGTGGAATGAATGTCCAACAGGTTTGGAACTTTCTGGAGGTTTTAGCAAAATTCTGTTGCCAAAGATTTTCAGCAGTGGTCTTTCTCTGTTCATCTTACTTCATTTTTATTTGAACTCAATTATCTGTTTCTCTTCTCTGCATGTGTCTTAATTCTCCCCGGAGGTTGTGGTGATATTAGTTGATATGTTGCAGATAATGTGGTTTGATATGATATGTGCTTTGGTGCTGAAGCTCCAGCAGCGGTAATGTGTTGGATCAGAACCACTCTCACGATGACACTGTCCAGGACCGAGAACTCTGACAGCAGAATAACCGCATACACACCAGACCGAAGACACAGAGCCAAAGAAAGAGTGAAAAACATGAGGCTGGGAAGGAAATAGAGCAGGATCTGCAGACCACATGCTTCTCTCTCTCTTCTAGAGGTCTCTTTACTCTAAATGTGTTGCAGATTTTCCAGTCTTAACATCTTGTCTATGTGTGTATGTAGGTAGGGATTCATTAATAATGAACTTTGCCCAACATTTTAACACTCAATCACTTGAATTGTTTGTTTGATTAATATTATTGATTTAAGATTAAGAGTAATATTGCATGACCTAATGCACAGATCTGATATTTTGCCTTAACTTTAGACATTAATATCTCTAAAATAGGCATTCATTGCGTAGAGCTCATGTACTTAGTGTGAAAGTAGACCTTATAGTTTTTAGTTTAGTTATTTTTTTAAGCACAATTTTAGGCATGCACTTAGTACTAAAGAATTCATTAAAATCCTCGTAAAACATTTTAAAATGAATTCTCAAAATAAATAAATAGTATTTTTATTTTTATCTCTGCTTTCATCTAAATGTATGGTTGATCTAACTAAAGATATGCTGAATAACTCGATGTAGAAAGAGGCTCCCAATAGTGGTTTTTGATTTGAGTCAAGTACAGTCTGTGACATTTGTGAATCATTTGTGTTTTGCTTTTTATATACATGTTTATTGTATAAGTACAGAAGCCTGTACCACCACTGAATTAAAAAAATAAAAAAGGTTATTGCGACTTTTAATTTCATATATGATAATAAATATTCATATATGATATAAACTCGCATTTCTGACTTCTTTAATCAGAATTATGAGACATAAACTTGCAATTGTGACTTATAAAGTCCAATTTTGAAGGTGAAAAACTGATGTGTTCTCAGAAATGTGAGTTTATATTGTTCTGAATTCTTTTTATATGTAGCCTTAACTTTTCAAAATTTTCGACTGTTTTTATTTTTTATTCAGTTGCAGAAACGGGCTTCCCTATATAAGGACAGCTGTGGTCACCTGATTTGTGCTCCTGTTAGCAAATTGTTTTAGAAAAAGAAAAAATCAGCCGATTGATGGTTTGCCTATAGTCGTCACGGCTTATGAAGCTAAGACTAAACGTTTGAACTGAACTTTAGAAACAGTACATGCAGAAAACTGTAGAAAAATGTTTATTGAATATTTTGTGTGTTATATTTGGGAATAATATATGTATTTGAATGCTTAATCAGTATACGTTCTCTATGCGTGCGCTTTCTTTTGAATTCGTTTCATGAGCCTTGGTTCAGTGCCAAAGCCTCTCAACAACCTTACAGACTCTATTTTTGTTCACGCCTCTTATTTCTCGCTGTGTTTTAATACATGAAGTTTAGCTGTAATGTAATCAGATTTGCCCTGGGCGTCCTGTTCAGTGGCAGGTTTTGGATAGGATCGGGTGAGCTGGTTTGCATCTTATTTTCTCCTGCACCATACTGACACCTGTGTATTTTCTCCCAACACTTTTGCCTTGTGTGTAGAAAAACCAGCACGAGCTGACTAAGATGAGGAAATGTTTGAGGCCAGAGGAGTTGGCGTCTCACATCAGCCAGATGGACACAAGACTGCAACACGAGGAGCTGGAGAAAAGCTACCAGGATGTGCTGGCAGAGTATCGCAGAGTCCTGGAGCGACTGGCTCAGGCGTGAACACACGGAGACTTCTGCTGGAAAGATCTGGAAAAGACTGGCCGAGACACACACACACACACACAGCGAGTTCTGTTGCATTGTATCCAGTGTTAATAAAGGTTTGAACCTGACACATCTGCATCTGTTAATTGTGTGATAGACAGACAGTGGGCATTTATTCATGTAATGAGAGATGACTGCATCGGTCTACTGTGAAGATGAGCTCTGCAGATTTTTGAGTTGATATTGTTATCAGACATTTTCCTTAAAATGTAAAAATGTAGATTTCGAAGCACTTCCTATGAAAAACAAATAAAATGTTTTGTATATTGCTCAAATGTATCTCTTTGGTGATGTGTCTAAAATAAAATCATCTTCATTTTACTTATCAGCCTGTAACCCTGCACTGTTTGATGTTACGGTGTTTAAAACTTGCATAATACATTTCATAGACAGGACTTAGCCAGGTTTAGACCATAATTCAATTACGACATTTAAGTAATTTTTATGCAGTAGTTAACATTTTAAGTGGAACATAAAAGGTAATTAAAGTTGTCAAAAGACAAGAATGGGTATTGTTTTTGATGAAAGGGTATGATCCATTTGAGATGTTGACTATTGTAAACATACCTAAGATCAGGCTTAAGGGTATATGTTTGAATTACACAACTAAAACTTTGGGGTAAGTTTTTGGTAGCAATATATTTTAAGTTATATATAAGTTAATGTCAGCATTATTTAAATCACAGGTTGTGTTTGTTAACATTAGTTAATGCACTGTGAACTAACATGAACTATGAATGATTGTATTTTTATTAACTAACGTTAACAAAGATGAATAAATACTGTAATAAATGTATTGTTCATGTCAGTTAATACATTAACTAATATTAACAAATGACACATTGTAAAGTGTTACCCTTTATTTTAAGGTGTACATAATACAGAGTAGTTACCTAGTATAGTAGTAGTAGCATTTGTTCTTACAAGTGCATTGATGTGAAGACAGTCACTGATCTCTGGGCTGACATCTGAAGATTAGCTGGTGATACACTGGATGAAATGCATAGAAGAGTTTTAGCTGACATCACTGCACCATGATACAGAATACAAACCTCTGATCATTCACTCATTTCAAGTCAAATCAATTTGCAAGCAGAAATGTGCTGTAAAATTCACTCCCTCCCTTTTGCAGCTAATGCATCTTCTGATTGCATTTAGCATTGAGTGCTTCACTTATGACCGTAATGCTGAAGCCCTTCCTGTCGCCACACCGTCCACTCACACTAATTCCATGGATGAATTACCATCTCTTCCCTTTTAATCAACGCAGTTAAAAAATTAAGGTCTGGAGGTTAATTTTCATTTGTCATCCTCTTCAAATGTGAGATGTTGAGAACAGAACTCTTGACCATGTCAGATATTAATTGTATCCTCTCATGTTCCTCTGGCTCCTGAGTTCATATCAAGGCCTCTCGTCTAAATCCAAATAGAGAGGAATAATTAATGTGGCTGGAGTATCTGGAGTGTTAAAGAGGATTTCCGTTGTAGGATAGGAAAGATTTTGACAGTAGATAGTGTGGTGGAACTCATAATGATGCTGCTGCTTTTGAGAAAGACTTGGTTTGGATGACTTCTAACCCTTGCATCCCAAGTTTTTGGAAGACATTTGCTTTTCACTCTTAAAATCAACATTCTATCTCGGCTTCTTTAGTTAAAGGAGTCTTTATCACACAAATAGAAACAAGTAGCAATACAACAGAAAACAATTAACAATTAACACAACACAAAGGTTACCTGATAACACAATTTATCAGTGAACGTCTACCATGATGTTAAAAAGACTAAAGCCACAAGACACAAGTGTTGTTTCCAGTAAAAATATAAATAACAAGACAAAGCTGTGCAGTGTCTGTGTGAATGTTTGAACACAATGATTATTGGTGGAGTGGGCTGGGAGGTAAAGGGCACCAGGTAAAATCTCGCCTAAGGCAGCAAATTGGCCCTGATCTTGGCACCTCAAGAATTTCTTTCTTACTTCTATGTATTCGTTACTTTTTATTTAACCCACAGCTATTTATTTCCACTGGCCTGCTTGACATATTTTAAGTGTCTGTTATAAAATACACCACTAAAGTTCTCACATTAGTACACGGACCATAACGCTCCCAGGTGAAAAGTCTTAAAGCAGCTGTATGTGTGTTTTGGGGAAAATAACTGTGTTCTTGGCGGCATCACTCAGAGAGCTGTGTAAACCATAATATGTGCTTGTATTGCAGGGTTTCCCCCTGACTGCAGTCACTCAAACCGCTGAGCCCCTGAGAGCCGAGCACAGGCATCAGAGCTAACACACACAGCAGACAGAGCCTTTTGTGTTTTATTCTAGAGCATCCATCATCATCACCATCAGAATGCCTGTCAGTCAGTGATCTGAGTTCAGTGCTGGCTGCAGAGAAGGTTAGATTACAGGAATCTCACTGTCTGCACCTCTCTTTCTTTTTTTTTTTTTGAGATTAGCAGGGTTTAGCTTTTGTGATCTGTGATTTCCTAAACCGAGACAGCTATAAATGCTTCCTTAAATTGGATTGTAAACGTTCATAGTAAGTGTCCATGCTGTAAAAAAAAAATTTTTTTTATCGACATCAAGAACCTTTTGAACATTCACGGAACTTTTTCATTCCTCAAAAGGTTCATAAGGGAGAAGTTTCTTATGTAAAATAAATCTGCATTGCTTATCCTTTTGATCTTTCATTAAAAAGAAATTACAAAATTCTAACCTATCATTGAAGTAAAACAATTGAAAATGGGGAGAAAAACTCATGATGAGATGTTTTTCTCCAGTACATGTTGGCCCCAATTATTGCTTTTCCCCAAGAAAACAGCTCTGAGTTTTCTCATGTAATTCCTTTGGAGTTTGGAGAACACCTGATAAGAGAAAAGAGACTTCTTCATCCAGAATCTCTCCAGATCTTTCAGATTACCAGCTCCATGTTGGTTTTCCTCTTTAGTTCTCATCACTCATGGATCATGAGGACTGGGACAGCCATGACAAAGGCTTCATTTTGTGCTCATTGACTAATTGTTGTACTTATTTTGATGTTTGTTTTGGATTATTGTCCCAGTGGAAGACCTGACCATGACCCATTATACGATTTCTAATAAGTCAGTGAATTATTGATGTCTATGTGTTGGTATTTGATAGAGTCCATGATGTCACGTATCTAAACAAAATGTCCAGGACCTCCAGCTGAAATATAGACCCACAACATCAGCAGTATATTTCATTGCACACATGGAGTAGTTTTTATCCCTGTGTTCACCAAACCCATCTTGAGTGATTGCTGCTAAAAAGCTAATTTTTTAGTTTCTTTAGTTTGCGTACACTGATTAATGCACATCAAATATGGTCAACAAACAGGGCAACCCCCTATTTGATTTTTAATTATTTACTTATTTTGTCGATTAAATATGGCTCAGCTTTCGTTGCCATATTTTAATGCACTATGTTTACATATATAAATAAAAGCATTACATTTTTATCATATAATGTATCATACAGTAATATGTTTTATGAACTTGTGAATTTTTGATGGCATTTACTTTTAATGGAGGAACAAACATTTAAAAATATAGTTTTTTATTTAGGAGACAATCAAGTTTTTGGATTTGGGACTACATAATTGTGATGATACATAGTTGGTGTGAAATAACCCCTATAAGTCTGTTTTTGATTGCCAACAACATTTTAAATAGTTTTTTGGGCTTCACTGTGGATAAACATGTAGTATCAAATGTATGAAACAATTTGTTACGTGTGGCATTAGCCTTGTCAAGTAAAAGACCAGTAAAGAAAGTAAACCTTGGTACATTCATTTTCTGCCAACGTGCAGGGGATGTGACTTACAGTCCTGTTTATACTGAGTGACATCCACCTCTATAGGAATTACAGTGGTGATGCATAACCAGAAGTTATTCCAACTAGACAGGTACTCCTGCTTACAAACGATGATTTAAACAGCTTAAACAAACAGTTTCACTAAAGAACAGCTCATGCAAATGTTTTAACAAAAACACAAGCTCCACGTTTCTGCTTGAAATCCCAGTGGAACGCTTGCCTGCTAGGCCTCTATTATAAGAGTAATATTGTAAACATGCTTCCTTTCCATACTTTATACAAGCCGTGTGAATGTAGATCCGGAGTTTTCCTAAAGGAAGGTGTTTTGTGCAGTGGAGTTCTGGATACTGTACATGTAGAGTGCGGCAGCAGTGTTTTTCTCTGTAATTATGATGGACTGGAGGTTTCAGGATCTCTGGTTACTCTTGTTGGCACGTCAGCCCTGCGCCTCTCGTTACCTGGTGGCGCCTCCGTATCCCTGGCCTTGGAGCTCATCCCAGTCGTCCACTGCAGCCTCACAAACCTGATACCTCTCCTTCGGAATCCCAGCGTCTCAGTCCCAGAATTCCCAGGGGGCGGGAGAGACAGACATGCCGTCCTTATCGTGTTCCTGGACCATTGTCTCTCTGTGCGTCGTCTCATGCCTGAGGGACAGCAGTTCTCCTTCAACTCACTTTTCCAGACCTCTCTTATTCTGCCTTAATTGAGGCCTTCTTTAGATACCCTTTGACATGTTGACAAGCCAAACCCAAACACGGTTAAAGAAACCAGGTTTGACATCTTTTAATTGTGTGTGCCAACAGAAGACTGATTACGGTGGGGGGGATCAGGTGGGCAGGCTGGGCTGTAAACCTGAGCGCTCTGATGTGTGTGTGTGTGTGTGTGTGTGTAACAGAGCAAGGTTCTCTAGGGGCTTGTGGCAAAGCGTCACGCTGTGCAAACACACACAAACACACACGCACCTCTCTCTACCTCAGACAGGTGATTCTCCTGCTTGATACTCACTTTAGATGTACCTGTTTTTATCACTGGAATTTCTAAGAGAGATCATTATTGAGATATTATTTCACCTTATACAGGGGACATGTCAGAAAAATGCCTTTATTGAAGAATTTCATTAGAATTTGATCATTTTAGATTATTAGTTGTTTTATAAGACAAGCTTTGTTAGTACTGTAAACCTATAAATACCTTATCAGACTTTGTGTGAATAAGTGATCTAGTTATTTTAAGTAAAAATCTTCATTCATATAGTACTTTTAACAGATTGTGTTAAAAGCACCATTACAGTATGAAATAGGAAATTAGTGTCAATAATGTAAAACAACAAAAAACACTTAATTTTCGTTTAATTTTGCCTTCTGGACTAAAAATGGATGTGAGAAATCGCAAAGGGTACAGTTAAAAAAAAGTTCAGCAACTCAGAAACTGTACACAAAGCACATCAACAGCTCTGTAGCTCTTGATAATCAATCACATTAAAGAGTTCGCAGATATCATAAATGAATAAAATTGTACTTACCTGAATCCTACTTGTTTGTTCTTGACTTTTGTATCAAAATAATTTTTTGTTTGAGAAGTTTGAACAGATATATATAAATATGACGACGGTTAGCTGATTCATTAAATGATAAGCCCACAAAAGCAGTTTATTTAGCGAAGTAAAGCCTTTCCTCCGCTGAACAACATCCGGCCTCATTTCCCTGCGTGCCACATACACTTTTTCTTGTTGCTAAACTTGGAGTCTTGCCTCAAAGCAGAGTTGCCTTAGACCAGAATATACACTATGCAACTTTCGCCTAAATTTGTTGTCTCCGTTTGCAGTCTGGCTTCTTCTGTAGATCTGCAGATTTTGAGCGGTCAGAATGAACAGATTTCACAGAAATTCTTGTAGTGATGAGCTTCAGACTATGATCCCTTCCAGTCAGATGCCATATTTTCATTTCTCCCATGTCTCCTAGCAACAAGGCACGTGTTTCTGTGTGTGTTTGTTGTTTTCAGAATTACTTGAAAGTCAAGTTAAAGTCAATTACAAGTGCTTTTCACCTGCATCTTTTCACTAATTAAAAGTTCACATTAAGATCTACAACATCTTTTAGATGTTGAAGTCATCATTTAGCTATACTGAAACAGGAAGGTAGAGCCATACACCACTGAAAGAGAGTATCTGTAATTATTGTAAGTTAGATATTTTTGAAGCATTTCTTGCTTGATTACTCTTTATGGATTTGCAGAAGAAATATTTAAATGATCTTGTTCTTGTTAGTGATGACTGTATTAATGTGTCAAATGTGATTTGGAGTATGCATAGTGATTGGCATTATATATATGCAATATATAGATAAATATGCTAGTACTTTCAAATGATTAATCGCATATCAAGTCAAGTCAAGTCAAGTTTTATTTATAGAGCACAAGTTTAACACAACAGTAGTTGATCCAAAGTGCTTTACATAAAATAGACATCGAAAAATAAAACAAATAAAAGAGGAATTAAAATAAAAATTCATAACACAGCAATTTCACACAAATTGCATATAAAATAAAAGTTTTTGTTTATGTAATATGTGTGTGAACTGTGTATATTTATTATCTATATGAGAATGCACACACATATATTTAAGATAAATATGTTTAGATATTATATATTTATATATAATACAAATTATATCGATATGAATATTTTCTAGATTTAAGAATAAAACAATTTATTTATCAAATGTAGAGACGGTCTCTGTAGTCAAGACGACGATAATCAGTAGAAATCAGGTGTCCCCAACTAAGCAAGCCAGAGGCGACAGCGACAAAGAACTAAAACCCCATCCATGAGAAGAATGTTGAAAAAACCTTGGGAGAACCAGTCTTAGTTGGGTCCAGTTCTCCTCTGATCCCAACACCTAAATTCCAGTTAAATTTTAAACACGTTAGATTGTGTAAGGACTTATAGCCTAGTGTGTTTGTGTGCATCTGGATCCGGCGATCTGTCCACGGAGCTCATCTAGGTGTTCTGGTCTCTGATGAAGATCGTCTCTTTGTGCTGGTACACCGTCTGATCTGGATACGGACTGAGGAACAGAATAAAAGAGAG
>JAUMHP010000057.1:1117092-1134250 GCA_032361065.1 Enteromius trimaculatus
CACACACATGTTGCTCTCAGTCTCAACAAATACTCTCACAGTGTCTCTTTGTCCATTGGAATTCAGCGGAGCAGCAAATTGAAGGTGCTGCCTGCTTAAAACCCTCCAAGAGAAACCCAGAAAACCCACAGCTGTTTTAACATCAGGATTGATCAGATGCTCTGAAATTGGATCATTACGTCTGATCGAATCTGGCACTGTGTGTCTTTGCTGCTGCTATGAAGCACAGGGCTGAATTCATATGAGCGGCTGTGTGTCGCTTTGTAAATAGGCTGTAATTGTAAATCCCTGGGTAAACACTGGACCGATGTACATCCCCAAACACAGAGCACAAACATATTCGGTTGAGATGTCAATGTTAATGCTCTCTTAATAACATTTTAAACAGCTCCACTTAAACCTGATTCGTTCAGTCCAAATATGTGCTGAAGGAAATCTAAATTGAGTCTAGGGCTTTTTTACACTGTCACTTTCAGTATGTGTGTTGTTATAATATGATAATGGGATCATATTCCGTTTCATAAGTGCTCTGTCTCTTTAATTTGAAATACCCCTCTATCATAATGCAGGGTCTGTCAGCAGGATGCACTTTCACATGAAATGTAGATTGAATTAGAGATTATGTAGTGCACTACAACTTATTTGTGTCGGAACTGATCTACTGCAAAGCACAGCAAATGCCAGGTTTACTTTGTTAAGTTTAAAAGCTATTGAGTTCCCATTTGTTTCTATTAAACAGACCCTGTTTAGAAAATCTGAATGTAAAGATCATGTGCATGTGCTCTTCTGACAATAAATTAATATCTTAATACACTAATTCCATGAAGCTCTATGAATGTCATTGCGATCCATTCTCAGTTCCACGGTGATGTTGTCTTGCAATCTGCTAACAATTTTTTAAATAATTAGACATCTGTCCGGATTTGGCTTTGGTTCTCAGGAACACTTTATCAACAGGACATCTCGTGGGTCACACTAACCAGAGAGCTGGTAGGAGAGCTTCATATTGAAACAATTAAAAAAGAATCCCGTGCCACCAAAAACAGAAACTAATCAGGGACTTTGCCTTAAATTTACTCCGGACGCAAATTCGGAAGTCCCTATACAGTTGAGAATCAGACTCTGCTGAAAGGCCATAAACTCAAATGTTTCTATTTGAAGCCGTTTGTCAGCTCATGTCTGGATCAGAAGCACACACACACACACACACTGAGTGGGCCTGAACTGGTGTGGTGCACTAAATCAGGGCAGCATAGCAGGTGTTTGACTCTCATTCTTGATGATCCTCTTCTCTGGAAAGTGCTCTAACTCGTCATCTCACATGCTGCTTTATTTGAGTTGCGTCTAAATAGAAAACTGCTGTGGTATCATCCTGACACGGTGGGCAGCTGGACTGAGCTCTGTATTTATTATGGGAATGACCACATGGATAGTAAAATAACTGTTCTGTGGAGTCAATATTTAATGTAAGAGAGGCCAACGTTTTTCTGTCGTCCTTTTAGATTAAAACCACTTTGAAAATGCAGCAGAATAATATATTAAAAAAAGATTCTACAATAAAATAGAAGCCTAGTGCAGGAGACATGACTCTAAAGTGAACTATTCACATCGTTAAATAATTAGTGTTTTATTTTGATGATTTCTCGCTGATTTTCTTTCTTTACTTTATATCTGTAGATCTAACTAACACATGTTGCTATGCTAAAACGTTATATATGCAATATTCATATTCAATAAGGATAATAATGTCATTGCATTAATATAAATCATTGCTAAATAAATAGTGCACACGTTGTGAGTGTGTAATTATCGAATTTAAAGCTAGTTTTGCTATGTGAAATTTTCTGTCCTTATTCCATATAACTCTTTATATATGTGTATCTCATAAATTCATACCTATGGTAGACAATAGACAAGTGTAACTTGTACAGTTTGTTCTGAATGGTGATAATTATTGGCTGCATGTAATACTGTCATTATTTTCGCTATTGATGAGGATCCCCGAGGTTGATTGCGAATGTCATTTGAAATACAAATTGCTTTAAATTGGACAATTTTGAGGATAGTGGATATCGTCAGTCCGTATCATCTGGGCATCGTGCTGGTGCCAGTGACATTTTTGTGCAACATTCTGGAGTTTTCCTTGTTCGAGGTTTTTCAGATTTCACTGTATTTTATTATGACGGAATGTAAGTGAACACACGTGGAGATTATGACCATTTCGAGAGAGACTTGGGAAAAGACAGCTGCAGAGACTGCGAAAGAGAGATAGAAATGAGAGGAGGATGTGGAGGTGTGATCCGCGTTGGGAGTCGCACACAGACGGTACGAGCAGTCTCATTCTCTTCTGAGTCTTGTGAAAACGAGCTTTTTTTTTATTTTTCTCTGATCTTGGCACGTTACGTTATCTATGGGAAATATCTCCAGCTCGCGGTGTTATCGAATATATAAAAACTAAACGTTTGATTGAATTGCTGTGTCTGTCATGAAACGTGTTTCTGAAAAGCTGCACATGGGGAAAATGTTTCAATCGGTTGGAGTTGCTTCATGCGTCGCCGTTTATAATTTTACATCAATGTTTGAATGTCACAGTTATCAGAACCGTAACAAAATGTTGCTTGTTCTTTGAATAGGTTTGATGGATTATAAACTTTTTAAATAATGAAATCTGTAAGCAAAGATGAAGGCCCATATTCAGTGTAATGGCAGACAAATAACTCTGCGGCAATAATTCCCCAGTCTGGTGGTCAAATTTATTTTAATTAATTATCAATCAAAAAAATTCATATAAATGCAATTGCATGATTTTTAACTTTGATGGTTTCTAATTTTGCTTCCTTAATCTCGTTGCAGAGTCATTAATAATAATGCAAACATAAGATTGTTATTATTATTATTATTTTTTGTATTTATATTTTTAACGGTTATATTTTCGGTAAGTAGATAATTATACTTTAGAGTTTATTCGATTTAAACCGCAAGTGTGCAGTAGAGTTCTGTGTAAACATTTAAATGTGGGCAGTAAACATGGGGACAAAATTGCTTTGGTGTAGATGTGTTTTTCTATATTTGTTGATGTGTTTTAATAATTTTATTATTACTTTTTTTTTTTTTTTTACTTTTCCTGCATTATTGGACCTGCTACGTATAGTTCAATGACACTTAAGCTTCACATCTAAAAACTAAAACCCGCGGAATGTATTTTTTACAATGAAAAATAAGCCAAAACACCGCAATGTCAACCAAACTCATATCTGATAGGAATTCGCCAGATAACAGGGGCTGTTACCAACACCGACCTGTTTCTCTGATCCTCAAGCGCAAAAAAATCAACCCACGCGCGCGCGCGAGTGATGTGGATCTGCACAACGCCGCGAGTGTTAAATACACAGCTAATTATGCGTATGAAAATTAAACAACAGTGTTATGCTAATTTAGCCGGTTTCAGCTGTGTCTTCAAGCACTCGAGACTAGCATTTTAACTAAATGAATCATCAAAGTAATTCATCTTTGCTTGGAGACACACATTTATACCTGTGCTTAATCATATTTGTTAGGTGTGAAATGCGAAGCCGTGACCAGCAGAAAATTCAAGAGCATGCTAAATTTGTTTATCACATCGAACTTTTTTTCTATTTTAATGTCAGATAATTTTGTTTGCTGTTGTTAGCACTTGTTTGCATTAAACTTATACTTTAGTAATAATAGTAATAATGTCATGACATCATTATTAGGCTTATTATTATCCACCGTGAAAACAAATTGTTAGTGAAATAACTTGTCAATGATTAATTTGAATAAGTAGTATTATGCGTCAATGAGCACTTTTTTAAACCAAATCTCAAATATCAAAACCAAACATCACATTTTTATGATATTTTTACGTTGTGTGTGGTAAATGTTGTCGCTCGGCAGAAACGTGTTTGAGCCCTCCACGCACGGCCTATATGTGTCTCGGTCCATTCCCTAAATTTCTACATTAGCATTGCACAATAGAGTCACAGGTTGGTCTTATTTCTTGAGTTTATCAGGTCCGTCGGACCCGACCCTCGGATTACCAATCCGCGTCGCTCTTGGAGGGAGTGGACCAATCAGAGAGCACCTTGGATAAATATTCATGATTCCCTGATTCAAACCTTTGAGCGAGTTTGTGTGGATCCACAGCATCGTACCTAGACTTTTCACAGAGACAAACTACATTTTCTTATGAATGGAAAGTGAAAAAATCAGTTGAGCTTAAATTGGGATCCATCCTTCACTCAGATCATAGAAGAAAACAAAAAAGCAGGGGGAGAGAGAGAGCGAGCGAGAGACATGACCATGTCTACAATACCAGAGAGTCTAAACAGCCCAGTCTCAGGAAAGAACGTGTTCATGGAATTTGGGCCACCGAGTCAGCAAATGTCGCCTTCGTCTATGACCCACGGACATTATTCAATGCACTGTTTACACTCGTCTGGACACCCGCAGCACGACAGCGCATACAGCCCGGCTCCGTCCTTCCCCAGATCTCTGCCTTATCCATACGTCAACTCGGTCGGTAGCCATTCCTCCAGCCCGTACCTCAGCACCGTGCAGACTTACCCAAACAACTCGGCTTTGGCGCAGACCAGACTGGAGGAACCAGGTAAGAGCTGCCGCGTGCATGTGTTTGGTCTTCGCTGGTCGTTGCGCTCGTTGGCGCGCTGCGAGAATGTTGGACTGGAGTAGCCCAGATGTGCTGTTATTAGGCTTGGTAATTATTTATTGCGTAATGCTATAAACAATGTATGCAATTAAGGCTAATTATACCTAAAGTGCCGCCTGTAAAACTTGTGCACAGTGATGTGAGCTGCGCTGCATGAACAGTCGGTGAGACAGCTTCTTTTCTTTCTCCCTCCCAGCGCCAGAGTCAGAGAAAAACACCGTGGTGGAAGGAGGAGAGGTTCGTTTCAACGGGAAAGGCAAAAAGATCCGCAAACCCCGGACCATCTACTCCAGCCTCCAGCTACAGGCTCTGAACAGGAGGTTCCAGCAAACTCAGTATCTGGCTCTGCCGGAGAGAGCCGAGCTCGCCGCGTCTTTGGGGCTCACGCAAACACAGGCATGTTGCGCCTTTTCGATAAACCGATTCGATTTTGTGAACGAATTTACGCAACCGTTCAATTCCAGCGCTGTATTAACTGCATCTTCTCGTTTTGTAACGCGGGGCCTGTAGCTAATCAAGGGTTGCGTCTGTTTGAGGGAGATATTTAAAGAGAGTTAAAGTCATGCGTAAAACGATTCGATTGCATGCGATAACAGAAACAGATGCTGTAGCTCGTTCTGACTTCCTTTCTGCCTTTTTTTTCTAGGTGAAGATCTGGTTTCAGAACAAACGCTCCAAATTTAAGAAACTCATGAAGCAAGGCGGAGGAACAATAGACACGAACGCTTTGGCTAACGGGCGCGGACTGACCACCGGATCTCCATCCGTAGCGCCCGTCTGGAACTCAACGGCCAGCGTCAAAACATCCACACCGACCTCGTATATTCCTAGTTACACCTCATGGTATCCCACAGCACACCAGGACACTATGCAGCAGCCGCAGCTCATGTGAACCAGCACTGCTGACACAACCCCGCCCCTCTATCCACCAGTGGCCCAGTTCAGGGGACCCGACACAGGCCAGTCACTCGGCGGCCTTACACACACACTGGCCCTCCGCAGCCCTGACCAAATGCGATCCGGAGACGCTCTCTAAAAGACACCCTCTGACACACGCGAAGGTCGTCTGCATCGGAGAGGAAACGCGTCTCTTTTTTGAATTGAAGGGAATGCCGGGAAAGTGCGTCAAATCAAAGCTGCAGCTCTCCCCTTTCCGTGACTTCTTTTTTATGTGTAAAAAAAAAAACAAACTGTAAACTGTACCTAGTCAGAAATGTATTTCATTTTGCCAAATTTGTAATTTTCCATAAGAAAATTGGAATTACCGGTTTGTCCATCCACAACAAAGTACTGGGCTGTGAGTGAGAGCGACATGAACATCACACTGAAACGCAGGGCTCATGCAGTCGCTCCAGGCTTCGTCGTGGCGCGGTGAATGTGTAAAAACTGGGATAAATCACACCGTGAGCAACGTCTCGAGATTTTCCCCATTTTAAAGGGAACAAAGAAATCTTTAAACAAAGTTATTTTGTATGTATGGCGTTTTGTGTTTATTTAAATATAACTTATTTAGATTTTTGTTTTTGCTTTTTTATCTGTTTGTATGTTTTATTTAAAATAAATGTTCTTTAAATTATGATGTGAGGCTGCACTATAAAACAGAAACACTTCCCTCGGATTTGAACCCAATTTGTAAAGCCGAGTGTTTTTTGGATCCTACAAAGAGAAGCGGAGTGCAGATAAACGCGTCTATCATCGCCGTTAGATGGGAAGTGTTGACAGCTCTAATGTACAGAAATAGTCGTTTTCGTTGTGTGCTGAATAATTTGTGCAAAAGGATCTAAACATGATTGTGTTGATTAAAATTCATGTGTCTTTTCGTTTCACATTGAAAAATAGTTTTATAGCTTATACCGGTCACATTAATTTATTGTTTTTGTTTCATGGAGTCTTGTATAATGTGTAAACTCGAACAGTAAAAATCTGCTTATGAAAGAAGTTACCAAATGTCATCGCAACGTTTATTGCTTTGCCAAAAAAAAAAATGAATGGAACTCAGGAAACTGATGACACAACTGAACTAATGCAAAAATCCAACTTGTTTTGTAAATAAATAGGCCTATCTCAATATTTAGCCAACTTGTTTTAATATCCAAAAGAGTTTGTTGTCTACAGATACCGCGCTTTTCAAACAAAATAAAATGCATTGTGATCTTTAAGAAAAGAGCCATTTTAGCATTTACAGATACTAAATTAGTGTATACTCATTTATATAAAAATCTTAATATTTGTTTTGCTCAATTTTTGCTCAGTCTTTTTTTTAAGATACCTCTAGCTTTTCATTGCAATCTGAACCACCGATTAATCTTGTGGTGGTTTCTGTAACACAGTAATTCCTCCGACAATAAGGGCACTTGTTTCTTTTCACTTTCGTTTAGCCGCTATAAGCTCTTTTCTGCTCTTGTGTGGTTGCTTTTGAAGGCCGTGTGTTAAGTGAATAATCGGGCAGGTGCCGCTCATAGAGGGGCAGATGAAGAAAGACTGGGGCTGGGAGGGGGACAAATGCAGATAGGTAAAGAATGACATGTTCAAAGTGCCTTTTGTTTGGGGCTGATGGCTTAACTGCGCATTTGAAGAAAATTCTGATGCAGATAGATGCCGGCAAGCAATAATAGAAGAATATTTTCTGCACTATCCATTTAGCCGTTTTGTATTTTTGTGGATATATCCGTCCGATTTCTATTAATAGTTGAATTTATTTGCTTAAATATTATTATAATTATTATTAACCAATTATTGTTGATTAAATTAATAATGTATGATCTAAAATTGGATTTAAACAATAAGATCGTAATATACAAAATATCTAAAGACCAACTAAATTCATTTGGCCTTGCATCTGCTGAGTGGTATTCAGTTCTTACCAGTGCAGTAGGTGCCGGGGGTAGAGCAATTATTGTGACAAATTTTGACACTCTTCATGTGTGGTCTTTAAAAATGGCCTGGTCAAAGCAGGAAATGGCCCCGTGCGCTCAGTGCTTCAGCAGCTCTCTGAGACTTCATTAATATGACTCCAGATTAATATAGCCTCTATATAGAATGTTATATTGTTATTATTATTATTATCGATTGTTATTATTATGTTATCGTTGATTAAGCAATATAGTAGTCCTGTTATTATTGTTCTTTACAGTCTCTGCCGTGGTATCAGGTATGGATCACAATGTTTATTAATTCGCTTTATGCTTTTCATGCTGTGTCCATTTTACCGGTTTCCAGAGTAAATTGCACTCATCTGTTTATTCTCCTCCCGGTGATTTCCAGCAGCCCAGCTAATGTTCATAACACGGATAAATAATTTTCTCGATGAACATTTGTTAAAGATTGACTAGCAATGATATGAAGCAGATTTGATCAGAGTTACAAAAATATAAATGTAAAATAGCCTACATCTTTTTTTTTCCTCCTAAAAATATTCCAAAAACAACTCTTGGGAAGAAATAAAAGAAGAAGCCCTGTTGTTCTGTCTCTTTCTCCGACATGCAGCTGTGGAGCAGAGAGGGTCAGCGTTATTTCACTCTATTCTCCTCTTGATTACGCGCCGGGCCCATCAAACCAGACATAATTACAGTCATTCCCTCCTTACTTATTCTAATGCAGCTTCCCATCTACGGGATAATTATGAGCAATTTTTTTCGCACGTGGAATCTTTTGTTAACAAAAGAGATAGCGCACTGAAAGAAAATTTGCTGTGCGACGGGGGAAAAAAGAAAAGGGAAAAAAAGAGAGTGAAATAGGTGCGCAGCGGTAGTTATAAGTAAGGCTGGCAAATTGCTTGCAGGTGTATACCGAGAGATTTGTCAATGGGAAGAGGGATCAAAATGAGCAAAAGCACAATGTCGGAGTGATGAAGGCAGAGGTGAAATTATAGAACAAGGGCTGCTTTATTTTCGACTGCATTCTATAGACAAACTATCTCGCAATTTCAGACAGCTTTATTAATGAGGTAGTACACCGCTCTAGTCTGATTCAAAGCAGCAGATTGTGTAGCTAGCTACTATATTTTGTTTTCTCCACAAAACCGAATAAGATTTTCCAGCTAACGGCAAGTTTTAAGCCGCCGAATTCGTTCAAATGAGCCATATAGCTAATTATTCGCTTTTATAATTGTTACTTTTACTATTTATTCGTCTTAGATGCTCCATTAACGCTACATGAAAAAATTGCAAGATACTATTTTGCAAAGCTTCAGATGCAAAGCGCGCATTTCAAACCGCATCATAACACCTCGTACAAAATGTGCAAAAAAAATTAAAAGTGTGTAAAATGAACGCGCGTCCTTCTTACCTTAATCTGCAATAAACGAAAACGCAAAGATTGGCAGGTCGTCTATAGCAGCCATAAGGTGCCTATCAGTCTTGAGAGAAGCAGAAGAATACGAAAAGAGCATCCAGCAGTCATGGCACAGGTTCGGCTCTTTGGGTCCCAAAAACTGCCTCCTCTAGCTGGGCTCAGAGCTGACAGACGCTCTCCGAGCAGGAATGAAAAATCCGGCTTTATTTTCCCTCTTTATAGCTGATGGAAAAAATTGCTGATTATTAGCATAAATGTTTACTCCTCATTACGCTGATGACATTGTGCACTCGAGATCTTGGTAATCTTTGGGAAAATTATGAGTAATTTTTAAAAATTTAAAGCAGCAGTTACCATGCAATTCAGGCTAATTTTGCGTAGGCTCCAAACGGATATAATTATCGCGGAGTCAAGATGTTATGCTAAAAACTATGCATTGATATTACCATTTATTATGTACATACAACTTTGACAATGTTGATGCTTGAAATAGCTGGAAATTGTCTTGCGCAAAAATTACAGTCCATATTAGGACATCTAAAATTGCGAAGAATTATATAGTAATTGCAGGCTTTCAGATCGGGGAGCCAGAATGCTCAACTGGAGCAATTGTGGATAAAATTACAGATCAGAGTATAAATTAGGGATGGGGTATGGCATTTTTCAAGTTGTCTACAGGATTCCGGAAGTGTCTAAAACCACATCATTGCTAATCTTTCAGAGAGAAAGGCACGCAGAGCATGCGCTTGCAGACAGCTCCAATACACTTTCACATTCGTTTGCATTTGCAAGGTGTGACACTTGTCCACGTTGAACCACCTGAGTTGAGAGACCTAATCAATGTTAACACGGACCACAGCCGTGTTTGCCAGGTACACCGAGACAGCAAAAATATAGGCTGACACAGAACCGGCGCAAAAAGCCGCTGGTGCATGCGGTTAAGCGACTGGTTCGCTCCGCGCTCGGAATATGGGTTAACTTGATGTGATATTTCATTGTTCTTGATCTCGTTAAACCTTCTCAAGAGCTCGTCTCAAGGGACGCGCGGCGTGGGTAAACCCTTCTGTATTAACAGTGCGTTACTGAGGCCTTCACGGAAAGCCGACCGCTATTGGTTAAACACGGCATTCCCGTTTCCCGCCGTGTTTATACTGCTGAACGGATAAAGTCTGCATCTCGTGGATCTCCGCGGGGCACATTTCAATGCGGGCGTAGTCTCAGCCCGGGGCGACACCATAACATCTTGTAATGTGGCAATCACTGACAGGATACATCCTCATTACAGCCGTCGGTTTTATAGCTTTTGAACCCTCAAATAAACAGATGCATGTAACACCAAAAGCAATCCGTGTTACTTATATTATTTTAAAAAAGAACAACGGATAAGCCACGTGTATAAAATGTGACACTTGTCATACATAATTAATAACAACCTAGGCCTGCACTGTAATAAATTCATAATAACGTTTTTCAAAAAAAGTCTTCGTATTTCTACTTGATTTTTTGGAGTTTAAAATTTAGCATGTTTTCCTTTGACAACGCGTTGATTTTACTTAACGTTTTATTTGAGTAATTAGGCGAACAGTTGTTTGTCGGTTATTTGTTTGTTTGAAGTGGCGCATTAAATGCGCATGCATCGGTTTCAGCATGACGCATTACTCAATTCCCTCTGCTCGGAATTTGACTTTTTTTTTCATATTTTCTACTAAGCCTCTAAACAAATAAACAAGTTTTCCTTTGTTATATGGCCTGGAAAATTAATGTAGGCTACACGGCAGTCAAGTCCTTGTTACAAAGGCCTTGTATTGTGCGTGGGCTTGGTGGAAGTTGTGAAAAATGTTTCCACGTTGTTTAGCTCGGGGCATTTGTGAGCCTGCCTTTTTGGCTGCGCTGACTTCATAAAACGTCTGGAGCGCAGAGCTCTGACTCCAGAGAGTCTGAACCCAGCAGAACGCCTTCGTGCCGGGGCGTGTTTGCGCGCTCATTCCCAGCCCGAGGCGTTTCTATCTGGCTCCCCGAGCCTTCGTCCTGAAGTTTTATGTATCAGAAAATATAAGTAAAGTCAAACCAACTGCCTATAGTGAATTTAAAGAAGAATCGTGTTCATTCTGTTTTTTCAACCCCCTCCCCAAAAAAGGTTGCATAAACTCTCTTGACCTACTTATTACAGAGAAATCTAGACACACCTGTCACGTTAGTCAACAAAAGGTAGCCTAAATTTGTGGGTTTGTGGGAAACATTTACAAGCCGTTGCGTCTCCAACCAGACTTATTAAAGACTAGAGACTCAACTGGCGCCGAAGCAAAAAGAAGAAGGCGTGGACAGATCTGCGAAAAAAAGAACCCATACCCACAGTGAACTAAACAGAGAGAAAAATGCATTCCAAATCCCCAATGAACAGATACGTAAAAATGCATTCACATGAAAGGTTTTATTTAAATAAGTCTGAATCATTATAGCGTCAGAAATGTTTTCAAAATAAATATCCTAAAACAACGTACTCCAGAGAAAATATCCTTTTACATGTGAACATGACTTCAGGACAATCAGTAGCTTACGAGTGTTTTTCATTAGTGTTTTGTCCATATTCTTTAAAACAGTGAGAACCCTATATGGTATACGAATGACAACATTATTAAATAGACGCGTACAGAGACGGACACCAGATTTCCAACTTACCTTACGCACTATCATACGAACAAAAAGTCTAAAAACAAATCAAAGACAGGCGCATGAAACACATTCACGGTGGAAAGAGACAGTTAAGTTATTTGCAAAAGGCACCGAACAGCTTCAGGTTGTGCTACATGTGCTCTTACACCCTGCTGCAATATTCACTCCATTAATGTCCGCCTGAGTTCTCTAGGCTTTGGATAATAGTAGTTCACCGAACAACTGGTTTTAATCCACTGATGTACCACCCATAGAACAAAATAAATAAATACAAAAATAATTGTATATGTTTGATTCTTTAGTGTCTGCTTGTTGACTACATCGCATGGAAAGAAACAGTGTTACGCCCAAAACGCACTGGCAGTGATCAACGTGGCAAAAGGTCATACTGGAAAACAGGTCTAAAAAGTAATTTGAAGCAAGTTCGCAAAATGAATTCCCCAGTTTTTGTTTAGTGTCTGTCGAGTCAAAATATGGTCCCGGCGCTGACAGCTGTGTTGTGGTGAAGCGGCGGCTGTAGATGGCTCGCAGAGTTCGTGGAGGAGTACCAGGGGTAGTTAGTGAGAAAGGAAGGGGTAGCTGTGCTCGGGGGGCTGCTGCTCTGGGACAAGCCCGTGTTAACAGTGCTCATTCTCTGGCTGTGCGCGAAGTCCCAGGCCGCGCTGAGAGGCGGCGAAGGCTGAGGCGGGGACTCACTGGAGGCCACATGCTGCTCGGGTGGGATCTCTCCGCTTTTCCACAGCTTCTTGAACTTCGAGCGACGATTCTGGAACCAGATTTTAACCTGAAAAAACAACGACATGTCAGTATCTCGAGCAACATTGTAGTGAAACGGCTGTTAGATATCTGAATGATATTTTACCAAATAAGATTTTGTTTTATTACCAAATTTTTGATCACCCGTTTTGATCACTGTTTGTTAGAAAATTAAAAAACGGGAATAATGCATCTATTATTATTATAATCATCATTATTATTATTGAATCCAAATTTTCTTAGATCAGAAATTAATTATTATTTTATTATATCAACATACAAAACGTATTTGCGGCGTTTTTGTTTGCTGGTATTTTATGAAGTTTCACAAAGCGTCCATACTTGCGTTTGCGTGAGGCCCAGAGAAGCTGCTAGTTCAGCTCTCTCCGGCAAAGCCAGATACTGAGTCTTCTGAAACCTCCTCTGCAGGGCCGCCAGCTGGAAACTCGAGTAAATGGTACGAGGTTTTCTGACTTTCTTTGGTTTTCCGTTAACTATCCGAATTTCAGGTTCACTTTCTTCTTTTTCTGAGGGAGAAAACAAACAAACGTAGTTGTAAACAGGCCTGAGAGAACTCGAGTTGTCCCAAATTAATATTTTAAAATAAAACCTTTATACAATAAAACCAATATTTTAGGTTTCACCAATACAACAGCATGCGCAATTAAAGGAAAAGCAACAAAATAATTGTTTATGCATTGCATTAACGTTGTTTTTTTTTTACTTCTATTTATTAGTACAATGTTAAGGTCAATTGTGACCACAGCGCTAAGTGAGTAAGACAGAGATATTTACCAGTATCTGCAGGAGTCGGTGAGGAGCAGGAGCCGTACGTGCTGTAGGAGCCAAAAGCGTTGCCGAAGCCCACTTCGTATGATTTGGTGTTGTACTGGACGCTGTTCATGCTGCTGTTCTGGTACTGGTAAGAGCTGATCTGGCCGTATGGAGAGCCTGCGCATTGCCCGGCCTGCTGGTTATTATGGTAGTAGCTGCTATCGGTAGCGGTGGAGACCGGAAGAGTCGGCGATTCCTGGGATTTGTGTAGACTGTGGTAACTGCTGGAGGTAATCTGGTTTGAATGCATATCTGTACTGAGGCTGTCAAAAACTCCAGTCTTTTTTTTCATAACGCAAAAAAAAAAAAAAAAAAAGATAAAAAATAAAATAAAATAGTTAAATGCAAGTCCAACGAATGTGCGAACCCATAAAAGCTCTCCTAACGCGCAAAACTAAATACGGTTTCTGAGTTGTGTTGCATTCCAATTGGAAAGGATACAAACGCGGACTCCAAGCAAGCAGAACTCTGATTGTCTGTCAGCAGAGGTGCGGGAGGACGGACATTTATCGCGCGTCACGGGGGAGGATGAACTTGTGCGCCTGAAGCAGCCAATGAATGCAGGATACACACAGCTCACATATGAATGCTCGTGGTGATGGTTAACTGCTGCACGAAGCACACTTCGTATGCTCTTTCTTTAAAAACATTGACAAATACATTACACAATTATATTATACATAATGCTTGACGTGGGCTATCATTAGTATAGCGTTTTCAATTTAAAAACGTCATGATAACTTGGATCATATTTTACGTATAGGTCTATGTTCTGAATACATTAACTTCTTCAGTAAATCCCTATAACATTTGTTGTTTTATTACTTAAACGTTTAAACCAACGCGCACAGCTGAATGCGTTTGAATTACGCTTCAGGAGCTTTTACAGATGATGGGTTACCTTAAACGCACAAATCCAAATTGCTGTATGCCTGGAAAGCAAATACAATAGAAGTGCACACTTCTTAAAATAGAGAGATGTCTTCAACCCAGTCATTTGACTTTAGACTTCAGGTTTGTTTAGGTCTTAAACAGCACTAAGGGACAGCTTTTTTCTGCGTGGCATCCTGACCTGCTGCGACACCTGTTGGTGAAAACATCACATTTTTTCTGAGTTAACTGCTGTTGTTATATTAAACCTCATTCTAAAAATAAAGTATCTTATCATTTTAAACAAATGCTTTATGCTTTATTGTTTAAGAGTGTCTGGCTAAATAAAATGGAGAATAATCATAATCGGCAGCAAAATAAAGGCCAGTCTATTATTTTACACCAGTACTTAACCTGACTGTATCCAATTTACAGAACTCGCATGTTTCATTAGTGCACTCATTCACTCACTCTTTTACGTATAGGTCATACAGACATTCATAAGCAAAATAAAAATCGAATAAATAAATCAGCAGTGGCGTTGTTGTTTCTAAAACTGTATGAAACCGAGATTAAATATATTTGCCGAGCGAGAGAATTATATATATATATGCATCTATATATATATATGCATCTATGCATATGTAAACATTTAAGAATACAAATAATAAATAAACAAATAATAAAAAGCACATTATAAATAAAATTATAAATGGAAATCAAAAACTATATCCAATAATAAGAAGAAAGCTGTCTCTTTGACGCATGCAGATTTCATTATTTATTATTTATCTTAGCTATCCGATCGGCCACAGAAGTCCAAAGCAACAGATGGGAGTCTGAATTCATTTTTTTTTAAAGCCGATGTAAGAGGCTACTACCAACGAATGTTCCACCATATATTGCTGATGCCATTTTTTTTTAGATCTGAATCATTCTCCTTGGTTTATTTGCGTTGCCTACCCACCCATCACAGCAACAGACAGTCAAAGGTCATTTAAACAGCAGCAGCACCTCTACTGACAGCGCGCGGGATCACATCCTGTGCAGCGAGCTCCAGAGGAAGCGAATGGATCCCTCTCGAGGCTCATGGATATGAATAAGATTATATGATTTCCCCCCCGGTAGGCTTGTGTTGGAGTCAACTCCAAAATCAAGTTGTCTTTTTTATTAATTATATTCGTTGAATCAGATAACATGTACAATTTACCCCACCTACGGAGCATGTCGTCACATTTCACTTCAACCCAATCTCATGAAAGTGCTATTGATACTCGACTTTAACGTGCATATATGCTACCCAGTGGGCATTATGTTTGTGGGTTAGATGCGTGTCATATGTACGCAAAAACTGCGTATTATATGGACGTCAAACACGTGCGCATCATATGCGCTACAAAGTTTTTCTTTTTATTTGGCGTATTATTTATTCGTATTTTCATGAGAACGGGCTTTCTACCAATAATTTGAGGGTAAATAAAGAAAGCCATATAAATCACTGTCGGTAAAACAGTATACTATGAACCCCTTGCACAACGGAGAAAGTGAAAAAGTGTTATGCTGTGTCCCTCGATCTCTCCCAGACTCAGCTACGAAATCGTCACATTCTATTTTTGCAAAGGCTAAGCTCATTACTATTAGCGTTTGTATATCAAGCAGCGCCTGAATGACCTAATTAAAATTCCTATACTTAGATACAGAAAAGTTTTTTGACCGTGGCAGCAATTACAGCAGCGGGCCGCCAGGGGACTCTGCTCTCCGCCCAATGAAAAGAACAGCAGCTACTATTTTGTAACCCTATACACCGACTTACAGTTGGATTTACAAAGCTATTGCCTACATAGCCTTATATGAATAAGTATAAGCTAAATGCTATCACATGTTATATCGCAAGATATTCGAATATATTTGAATGTTTAGTTTATTTCTCATGTATTTTGAATAGGTATATAAGTATAGCCTATGCAACTGCACTACAGTAAGTCATTTGTGTGAAGTTTCTACATATTCACATAAACTATACCAATATGAACTAAATGTAGAATGGTTATAACAACAGTAATGATTTGGTTAATAAGAAAATGAATATAACTGGTGGTCATAATGGATTCAAATCTGGTTTACAGTGAAGCACTTAATGGCAATAAATGGGGCTATAAAATCGTAGTATATCCATAAGAGATAAACAATACCACATGGTTTAGTGATGAAATCACTTTCTAACCTTTTGTGTATAAAATTATATCCAAATGTATCCTACAACTTTGATGCCATGACATAAACCCCAATAACCACAAAACAAAGTTGCGTTTTTGAGTTTTAAGAGATACATTTCAGCTCTTAAAAAATCTTACATTGTAAGTGCTTCCCTGTAAAACAAAAACAGATGAGTCAAAATTATTATTAATATTATTAATATCTTTATTTATTTAGTATTGTTATTATTTTAACAATATTTTAACACTCGGCAAAATCAGGTGCGGTGCAGCAAATGTTGTGGATTGAGCTGATTTAGTCATGGAAGTGTTATTTGCTCATATAGATGGACTGAGGTCATGTTCTGCTAAAGAGCAAGCAGTTTTTTCCCAGTCTAATCCAGTGTGCTGATATCATTTGTTGTGTTTGCAAGGACCATTCAGTTAGTTGTTATAGTTATCTGTCAGCTTAAAATTGTGTGTGGTGTCAATGTTGAGTCATATCTGAGAGTGCAGTCTTTCCTGAAATGCTGAAGTCAGCATCTGTGTCAGCAAGAATAACAGCTGGAAATGAGCCAGCATTAAAGGAATAGTTCACCCAAAAATGAAGATTGTCTTGCATTTTACTAATCTTTGAAGCATCCTAGGTGTATGTGACTTTCTTTTTCAGTTGAATTCAGTGGGAGTTGTGAATGGGAGGTAGATATCACTAAAGATGAAAACAGGAATTAATGAGAATGAAGGCTATGCTAAGACCTCTGCAGAGGGGGGCTAAAATGTGTCACTGATGGAGACGGGGTGAACAGAGATGCTTCTGGTAGAAGCTGCTGCAGCCTCTGATGGAGGCGGG
>JAUMHP010000057.1:1147703-1162281 GCA_032361065.1 Enteromius trimaculatus
CGACCTTAAGACTGTCTGTATTACTCTGTGTTCATCATTAAACAGCCTGCACATGAACCCGCACGTCTCCTCGCCTCACTATCATGACAAACTGTAAAATATTATATTTATATTTTTATGTTTTTAGAATGTAATTATTTTTCAAAAGGGTTTATTAAAAACATAGAACACATTTCTTAAGATGTCAACAGATATTTACAGACTGCAGTGAGAACACTAATAACACTCATAAATGTTTTCAATAATTGCAATATATATATATATATATATTATTATTATATATTATTATGATAAAAAAAATCTCTCTTTTTTTAGCTATTTCATTCTTCCAGTTTAAAAAGCAAAGTCAGGTTACGTCATGAGGTGAACTGTTCACTGAAAATTGTTTTGGAGCCTTTATTTTAAAGAGTGTATATGTTTTAGTTTTTGCTTTTGTTGTATAATAAATAAAGAAATAGAAAAGAAATAGATAGATAGAATACACAAAGAAAATATGTTATTGTTTTTTTATTTGATTTCTTTTTAAGAAAGCAAGCAGTAATTGAACAGAGTGCTAGTCTGAAAGGGGTAAGGTGTTTTTTTTTAAAGAACAGAATTAGAATAGAGAGTGCTAGAGCACAAATAAAGATGGAAGAGATCATTTAATATAAAGTCCATGTATGTTCCTAACTGGGATGGCACAATAAAGCTACATTCTCTTGCAGAAGTGAGGTAAAAAGTATTTGACATACAGTAGTTGATAACTGCAGTTAATGGATGTCAGTGGATGTTGTTTGTTGTCTGAATCAGTAGACATCTGTTTAATTGGTAACACTTTAGATTAGGAAGCATACATTGTTCACTATTAGTTGTCCCTCAAACATAGCAGGTTGTTGGCCCTAATGCTCCTCACACTGATGCATATTTAAATGTAATTTTATTATTTTCAGACTGCATATATTATGTACGTCCTGCAGAGAGCACCAGACCTCACTGAGCTATTCATCTCCGTGGTAACTGGCCCTAAGCATCAAACCCCGCAGTTAAATTCCACCAGGTTACTCAAACATGCTGACCATGTGTGGAGCGGGACAAATTAAAAAGTACACAGCTAGTTAATGTTTGTTCACCCCAGTGACTGCTGTTGAGGAAATCTAGCAGGGTGAAGAAATCTGGCGTTTGCACAGGATGCTGTTTTGCTTTGTTTACAGCCCACATAGACACAACTAACTGCTGGTGTTGACTCTGAGCAGAGAAAGGAGTTTGATTAAGACTGTGAGGGGAACTGCTATTCGTGACTGTGAAGAGGAATACAGCATTTTATCTTAAGTTTCATAATGCTATTTTTAGATTATTGTAATAAAGCATTGTTTTCAGTTCAGCTGCTTTTTATTGTTGAAGAATATCTGGGGAATAGCATTTCACTTTTATTTTATAATTTGATTTGTGTCAGTGCATGTTAAATTAAAAACATGGAATATTCTACATTTAAAATGCAATATATATATGTATAATGTGCCTGCCAGATTCAAAAAGGTATTACAATTTCTACTGTATTTTTACTGTATTAAAATGTTCCTGAAATGTCATGTCAATGTTTATTATTATACAAAGTAATAATAAAATCATATTTTTTTTCAGTTGCAGGACATGTCATCTGTTGCATAATGGTCGCTACAAAGCAACATTTCTTGTGGCTTTCACATGCCTCATTTAGCCTCATAAAACACTGCGGTAACTTCCACACGATTAGCACAAGAATACAAGAAAATAACTTACATTGTTACATATATACCTAATAAAAAATGCAACTGTATTTTTATACTAAACAGGTACGGTACCTAAAAGTCTGCTAAATTGGATCAACAAGTAATTTTGAGGAAGTAGTGCAGAACTAAAGTTATACAGAAGTATTGATTGTGCTTAAGTGGAGATATTGCAAACAATTCTCAAAGAAGTCTCAAGCAATATGTCAGTAAGTATGTTAAAAGATTTGAACTATAATATATATTGAAATAAATGTACGTATTTCAAATAAACTTCTTTTTCACTAGGGAAACTGTAATCGACAGTATGCCACACATGCATTCGACAGAGCTTAACCTATATTAAACTCAGAACATTCCATTAACACATGCTCTTCCGTCACTATACATGGAATTCTGGGAACAGAGGCAGATATGAAGCCCAAGGTCACATGAGAAGAGTATTCTGACAGTGTTCAGTGCATGGTGCACTAAAGAGTGTGTGCACACGTTTATCCAGCAGACATCGCCGCTTTCCTTTCAGCTCTTTTCCTTTTGACCTCAAGAGTGACCGCATTTTACCACCCTGCAACTACAACAAAAGGGGATCCCCCACAATTCCCTGCGTCACCGGCAGGAGCGGTCTGAGAAGGAATGTAGTGATGTCCCAATGTTCTGACATCCTCATTGTTCTGCACTCCCACCCCCATTACTTGTAAACCAGAGCTGAGCTTTTGTGCTGCAGGAGCTGTAGATTTACAGCGATGCACGTTTCACAAAAGAGCCTGCACTCTGTCACAACACTGGCCGATCAGGAAGCTCTCACTGAGATTACAATTAGCACTTTACCAAGCTACTGATGCAAGGAAAACTTCTTTTCCCTGGCCTTCGATCACAGGCTGCATGCCTCATGGATGCAGCTGTAAACATGCACGTGCTAGTCATTGTATTGCTGTCTTTTTCTACTGTATTTGGCAAATTCTGGCTTGATGTTAGCCAATTCTGTGAATTGCCTAGGTTTGGTTGTTTCTGCAACCAAAAGAGTTACTAAGATGCATTCAATCGCCAGGCTTCAGACGAGCCTTTTCAACTAACCATAAGCTTGATCTTTTAAATTTCAATCAATAGCAATTTTAGCAACAAAAAAAGCAATCATCAAACAAACAAACAAACAAAAAATCCTCTCATGCCCCTCACACTTTTGTTTCACATTCAGTTGTGTAATTTCCTTGCACAATGAGTCCTCTGCACAATCTGGCTCTGCTGCAGCCTAGATTTAAACTGCTGGCTTTTTCTGGCCAGAGGAGAAAGACACACTATTCCCCTGTTTACAACTGAACTGAACTGCACTGTAAAAAGTGCTGTATAAATAATGACAACTTGACTTGATTTATCCATAAAAACAGCTAATGCTAAAGCAGCTAATAATTTTTACATAAATTATTTTGAGAGTTATAGGGTTATACTTTATGGTGTCCTTATGCATTTATAAGTAATATTAATTATATATATATAATAGTAATTAACTACATGTACTTACTATATAGTTAGTGTTAGGATTAGAGTTTGAGGTTACTTGCACAACATTTTGCATAGTTTATTGTTATTTTAATAGTAAGTAATGACACTTAACATAACGTGTTACCTTAATTTCTATCTGATAAGAACTATGGGACAAACTTTTGTTGAGAGTCAAAAGATCACTTTTGAAATTAAAATAAATGTAATTAAAATAAAATTAGAATATTGAATATAAAAGGTGTCATTATTTGCCCACCTTCGCTGTTAAAATGACTGCAGAAATGACAGTATAACTGGCAGCTGTTTGCCAGATTTAAAGTTAGGTTATTTACTGGAAACGGTTTGTTTTAATGATAAATTAACATTAAACATTAACAAGTCTTTATCTATACAGTAAGAAAAAATTAATACAATAACAGCCTCATGCAAAGCATTTCTGGGAACCAATATCAGGAAAACAAAACAAAAGCAAAAGATAAAAAAGAATAAGGTTGATGAGGATTTCTGGTTTTTAGAATGCTTTGTGTTCTTTGTATGTTTTGTTTTTAAAAGTTTTATTCTGTAAAGATGTTTAATGTTTACAGTTCATTTATATTTGAACAAACTGTTGCCAATAAATTTGATAAATATAAATCTACAGTAAGCTCCTGCAATCAGCAACATAACAGCAAATCTTTACAGGGTTCGTGTCACTCCAAACCTGTATGACTTCCTTTATTCTGTGGAACACAACTGACATGGTTTTGAACCTAATGACTTTTATTGTATGGACAAAACAAATTCACTATTTTCATTCCTGGGTGAACTATACGCTTTTAAGTCTGAGGTTAGCTGTCATCCTTCATGTCCAGCGGTCCAGGCTCATATGGCTCACAGAACACAATTCAAGTGTTTTAATGATGTTAATAAATCTGTATTTGTTCAGTTGGACTGGTTAAGTGAAGAACACTGTAAAACAAAATATAGCCTACATGATCAATAGAGGAAGAATGTAAGTGTTAAATGATGCTGTTGCTGACTTTACCTTTGTCTCAGATAGTAGCACTTCCCCAAATGTTTCCCAAAATAAACTGTGAGCACAACTCGAAAATCTAACACAGAGCAGACATCAAAATAAGTAGATTAATGAACAACAGATACAGGGGTTTCACTGGCTGAAATTAATGTGTAACATGATAGAGAGCAGAGTGACTTGTTTATATGGCATGTTTAACCATATAGATGAGACGCACAAAAACTATTATGTTTAATATTGAAATATTTGAAAGACCAAAACGTGCATTACTTTGTAGTAAACCTAAACGACATGGAAGAATTAACACTTCTTTTAATCAGCGACAGTTACTGACTAATACCAAAGAGGTTGTGAATATCAGCAGTAAACTTTTATTTTTATAAACTAAATCTATGAGCAGGAGGAGCTTTTCTGGCATAGAAAAGTCTGCTTCCTTCTGATACTTTGGACCAGGGTATAAAAAGTTAAATAATTGTTAGATTTCTAATGTCTGAGGAGGGAATGTGAAACTAGTTTTAGTTTAATGAAATCACCCTCAAGCTCCGTGTTTTACACCAGCAGGTGAAGCACCATGAAGATGTTAAAGAGTGTCTTTACTGAGGTTAAACCAGAGCGGAGGTGTCTGGTGACAGCTTTTGTTATTCTGTCAGAGGATTCTCTGTTTCCTCATCCTGATCTCATACATATGCAAACGACTCAAGACTGTGTGCATCACAATGATGAAATCAATCTGTGTGGCGACCGCATACAGCATGATCATTATGGAGATCAAACCCTAATTTCTTATTACCATAAAAGACTAGTCTCAGGGAAAGAGCGAGAGAATGCAACTATACTCTAAAAGCTCTTTAGCCCATGCAATCCATAACATCTAAAAGCATTTAAAGAAGAATATGTTATTTGTTGTTTCTTGTGGATGGACTGGCGCTACGGAAACATTAAATCATTAAGGCATTTGTTTACCTCAGATGTTCCTCAGTGTGACAGTGTGTTATTTCTGTACTCACACATCTCGCAGACACTGTGCTGCTTCACAGTTTTGGTTCAGAAACCCCCAAAGTGAGTGTTTAACTGTTAACAGCTGGCACCTGCTAGAGGACAGGTGTGTCTGTGGGGGGTTTAAAGGCTGATGTACACACTGTGATGTACCATTCATCAGTTTGTACTGAGATCAGTGTTGGGCCTGTTTCTTTTAAGAAGTAATAATTTTTTTTTTTTTTTTTTAAATAGTCACTTTCCACAAATAGTAACTGAGTTAGATCATTATACAAGTAGCTAATTACCAGGTAAAGTAACTATTCAAATATGTCAAATAACGTGGATGTCCTCAATATAAATATGTCAAATGAATGAAAATGACATTAATTGAATAAATTATTTTTATAATAAACCAATAATCTAATTTTAGTGTTTCTGTGGGACACATTAAGAGTCACCTATCAAATTCTATAAAGTCCATTATTGTAAATATTTTAACTCTCTTTGGACACCTTGGTAATAGAATCGCCATAGTATTTTATAGCATTATAATATGATATTGTGTTAATTTGCTATGGTAATATGATAGAACTTTAGTAATTTAAATAAAAAATGTGTATTTGCGTTTCTATAAAAAATGGAGGGGGGACACATAATTTTGATAAACGAAATCGTGATATTACGAGTTCTACCTCTAATAATAATATAAATCGCACTAGGATTAATTAGCTGCTGTGTTTATGAATATTAATCGCGTTGTCTGCGTTCACTCGAACTGATTTGTTGAAATCAAAACACGGGTAACGTTAGGTGAGCGCCAGCCAATGAGATTGTCGTTAGCGCATTAGTACCGCCCACTATCAGAGAAACCGGCAGTTCCTAAAAGCTGACGAATTCAGGCATTTTGACAGGAAAATACAATGAAGAATATCGTTTTCATATAGCGCGTCAATTCTGCGTGAACTGAGCCTATAATAAATTACAGTAACGCCGCTTGTTTTTAGTCAGCAACTGTAACGCAGTTGTAACGGGTAAATAGTAATACGTTTGATTACTCGTTACTGGAATTTAGAAAAAAAAAATAAATAAATAAAGGGCGTTATTCCCATCAGTGACTGAGATATATATCTATTTCTGCCTATAGGCCTACTACATAGGCTACATTTACATACTCATGTACTTAAATATACCCTGCAATCGTAGCTACTAAACTGGTATACTTACCCCGTCTCGTAATGAACTTTAATTGTGCAAAAGTATGCTAAAGTCCAATATATAGGTACTGAAAGTTTGATTGCTGAAGTGGAACTATTGCAGGTATATTCGATTTAAAGAATGATACAGATCTTGCAGTCCTTATCAACAGTGACATTAAAACACATTAGGCTTAATATTAAGAAGTGTGCGTTGCGCACAAGTAGGCTAGTTCATCACATAAAGTTTAATTATAATTTTTATGTTAGTCTGTGTGTGATATGTCAGTAAATAAGTAATTTCAAATGTGTTATATAATTAGTATAAAATGCATTTTAAATATATTGTTTTTTAGGTTGTTTATAATTAAACTGTTTTTACATTAAATTTAAAAAAAAAAACTGTCCCTCACACAGCACTGGTTAACAATCCATTATGTGTCTTTAATAATTATCTCCAAGTTAAAGTTTAAGATTTAGTTAACGTAGATCATCATTAACAGTCCTCTTTTGAAAGACATTATTAATGATTAAGGACATTTTGTGTTTACCAACAGTTCTTGTGCATCAAGCATTGTTTGACACTAAGAACGAAATATAGAAAACAGACCTGTTTATCAGTCCATTCATAACTGAATATTTCTTCTTGTATAGAGCAGTTGTGAAAGCACAGTGTTTGCTGTAACAAGTTCATAAGGCACAATGCATTGACGATTGTGTCTACATCTTCTGGCAGAGTCAAACTCTCTGTGCAGGTCACACTGGTGGTCTCCAGTCTTTTGTCATGCTGAGGACTATAAGTGGTCATGCAGTGAATCAGCGGTGCTCACACAACAGTGCCATTCACATTCGTCCCTGAGCTTTCAGACCAGAGTGTGGGCTTCCGCTCGAGGCTTAGATGACTCTGCTATGACTTTCATCTGCATGACTTTCTCTTTTGCCGTGACATTCATGACGCATTAGATCATTTGGCATTCCTTAGATCAGCGTGTTTCGGACAGATACGGGCTGGCAGTGAATTGTTTTCCACTTTTAGGTCGTGCCAAGGCACAAAAGTATTACATTCTCAGAATTCTTCCACCCTTAACAGAAAAGATCATAACTCACACCCTTTCTGTACTGATCGTTTTGGATTTGATCATTATTTTACAAAGAGCTAATAATACTGATCTTTACATTCTATATTCCTGCACCTTAGAGATTGTCAGTATATTGTAGCAAAGGGGTGAATGCAAAGAGGATCCATCATCCAGCAGACCACACATCTTAATCGCAGCAGGATCCTAACATATTGATCAACAGATGTGAAGCCATTGTTTTTCTGTCATGGATGACGGTTATTAATTTTCTGAAAGAGACCATTTACGGTAATGCTCTTTGTGGTAAAATGATGATGATGGTGTACTTTGTGCACCAGCCCAGTTGAGAACTGATGACTGCATGCAGTGTGTGTTTGGTTGTGATCTCATGTTGTTTCATTTCTAGGAAGAGTTTTTCCAAATCAAAAATGCTGTAATTATAAAGTGCAGCATCTCAAACTAATTTGATTATATGTGGTGGACAAATAAATTAAGCTAGTATGTATTCCCTGCCAACATGTTTACAGATATAAAGCAAATTTGGGTGTTTAAATGGCATTTTTTGCTAAACTGCATCTATAAAGGTCAACCTATTGTTAATAATTCTAAATAAAAGGTGCATAAATCATAAATATTTATATTTTTTGTGGGAATCATGTATATTAGTTCTTCAGGACCCTTTAAAGAAAACAAAGTTCATTATTTCAAATGGAACATTTGAATTTAAAATCTGTCATTTTGATCAATTTAACGTATCCCTGCACAATAGAAAATATTGATTACTGATTGTGCACACGCACATTTTTTAAGTATTAAGTTAGTTGTAAAATGATAATTATTTATACAACATTTAATTGCAATTCAAAATAAGTATTTTGCAATCCTTTGGCCAAAAAATAAATAAAACGTATTTTTGGGCTGTCCACAGTTCTTGAGCATCAGCTGTTTGCGCTGCCTGCTTTATCAGGATCACACTTTAACAACCGACCGTCCGTATGGACAGCACGGGATCAATGCTTCTCTCCGTCTGACACAAGCATCTGACATTTCAGCCATATCAGTGACCCCTGTGTATCTAAACATCATTCAGATGCGGTAGACTAACTTTCAATGTTTTTTATTATTTTATCATTAAATACAAATCTTCTAATATTTTGTTTTAAGACCAATCAAAATCTTAAACCTTGTAGGATTCAGAAGTGCAGATATAGAAGGATACTGATGATTTTGCTGGATGCCAGTGTAATAAACTGGCTCTGTCCCAAATGATAGCTTTAGGCCTTGTAGTCTTCTTCCAAGTCCACATAATGGCGAATAGGCTCCATCCCAAATGGCACCCTAAGCAGTTTCGGTTTTCCTCCAACTTTAAGCTTCAGTGATGTAATGCTGCTTTGACTATCAATAAGAGATGCTGCTGCAGTTTGGGATCGAGAGAGATCTGCACATTGAGGGCACAAAACACTATAATGTCTAGATTAGTCCTACAAGTTAACCATCTATTTTGTATTTTTAAAAACTGGTCATATATTTTAATTTGATTATATAAAACATAGATTAGTAATAATAATAACTGTTAGTTAGTCAGACTAGTTTTAAGACATACATAGAGGCTTATGCTACTGACCTCATGGCCAGACCACATTACACTTTTTTTTATGTTACATGCATTATTAGATTTTTTAATTTTGTAATTCAATTGTCTTAAGATGCAATTAGGCTAAAGGAATACTCTAGAATGAATGTGTTAGTGCACACATTTCGCTTATGAATATTACATTGACAGTAAATTCAAGCACAGTGTTCATAAATCACAGACGTGTGTGGATGGGGTGAGACCGGGTGAGACTCATCCATCGCTCAACAGTGACGTAGAGCGTTAAGGGGACAGGGGGGAGAGAGAGAGGAGGGGCGACGCGCAGTGCAGTGCGGATTACAGCTTCAGTCCTCTCAGTGCAGCGGGAACTACCGCAAAACAAGGGCTACATTCACACAACCACATTCATTACAGGCAATGGGACTCTCTCTGAACCTGTGCGTTTTTTCGCTGATCTTATGGACTTCCACAAGTGCATTTAACCTGGACTCGCAAAACGTCCTTAGGAAGAACGGTCAGCCGGGCAGCCTCTTTGGATTCTCTCTCGCCTTGCACCGGCAGCTCCAGCCTTATGACAAACGAATGTGAGTAGAATCAGATATTGCATATCGTTGCTGTTAATCGAGTTCATTGAGTGATAGGGAGTCTGGTCAGACGCGCGCTTTAGGTGCTCGATCCAGACCCCCTTCATCTCGCGTTCATCCTGCACCTGTGCCCCGCTCGTTTTTAGACTGTTCTGTTACTTCTATCTCCTCATAGGAACCCGAAACGATGTGTTTAATACTCTAATAGTTCGCACAGAAATGAACTCTTTCTGACTGGTGAGATGTTGGTGGTTGTGTTGCGGGACAGTGATTAGCGCATCAATCGTCCGGCGCTGCGGCATGTTGGGGGGAGGCATGCTGCTGCTTACTTACACATAACTTAACAATACCCAACGTGATGCGACAAGTCACCGGTGGACAATGGCTTTTCACACTAAAAGAATTCAAAGAGCAATATCACAAAGTCTGATACAAGGTAAATGTTCTTCAGTAGCCTAGCTACTGTTTCAAGAATTTTTGACTAAGCAACAAATCTACATTAATATTTTTTTTTTTGGCTGCAATATGATTTTTTGAGTTGTTTTTATGGCTATTTGGAGATTTAAAAAGTTGTAAAAAGTTACAAACGCCTACTTTGAAAATGAGTTGGTGCTGTTTTATCTAAAACACGCCCAGGGGTGCTATATTTGGGGTTCCTCAAAGTAGGTTTCAGTGATCAGTTCATAAAAGAACCATTTTTTCCCTTAGTATGAACACATTTTAGTAATTTGAAGAACAATTTTCTATTCTAAAGAATGTTTGTGGAATGGAAAGATTTCTTGGTTATTAAAGGTTCCACACGGAACCATTGATGCCAGCAAAGAATCATTATTTTTAAGAGTTTATCTACCATTTATAATATTAATTTATTATGCGTACGCTCTTAAAAATAAAGGTGCTTTAAAGGTTCTTCAAAGCAAAGACATTTTTTGGTTCGACAAAGAACCATTCAGTCAAAGGTTTTTTAAAGAACCATCTCTTTCTTACCTTTTTCACATTTTGTTTTTAAAAAAGGTTCCTGGCATTGTGAATCAGCTTTATTTTTAAGTGTACACGCTTGTCTTTTAACTTTGTTTTGTTTGTAATGGTCAGGTTGGTCATTTGGGTTTCAGCTCAGATCTTTGAACCTTTGTCTCAGATCTCTTCTCCTGGTTCAGTTGAGGTTTGGATGTTATGGTCTAAGGCTGTAAAACATCTGTCATGATGGGGCACTAAAAGAATAACTCAGGGCTCCTTTTTCGACAAGTTTAAAATGTAAAGTCATTTTACAGTACATGTTGGCAACTTGGAGTCTATTTGTACCATCTCATTTACCCCATTGACGGTTATGGGGTGGACATTCATTTTTATTTTTTGTTTATTTTTGCACATTTCTGTACAAATCACATTGTAAAATAATGGTGTTCTTTGACCAAATCACATCGAATAACAAAATCCTTAATTGCGACCAAGTCCGGTAATGCATTGTAAAAGTAATCACATGCTACATGCAGAGACCATTTCTCTGCACGGCTGAAAAGATCCAATTAACGAAAAGGCTGAATGATTTACTTAGAGTCCGAGTGTGAGGGGATCACTCAGGCATTTCTGTATGCGTCTGTTTGTTCATTTGTGAGTGTGTTTAAACAGTTGTGTGAAATGAACAAGTGTGAGTTTTCTTGTGTGTGTGCTGAGAGACACCTGTTTACAGCATCTATGGTGCCATGAAAATGTGTAGCACCTGTGACCAGGCTGTCTGTCTTGTCTGTTTGCCGTCCTATTGATGTGTCTGTCTATGCCATCTCGTGTGGATTAGGTTGACTCTTGCGGGGTTCACTGATTGTGTGAATAATGCATGTGAATCAGTATCTGCTGGGGCTCAGTCTTTGGGTGTGTGCCAGGATGGTTCACACAGGTCGTTTACAGGGTGAAAGCAGTATCTGAGACGCTTCATGCATTGTTCCTCTCAAATCACTACACATTAATAGCCATGTGAGACTGAGAGTGTAAAGTACAATTGTAGTTGGTACTGTTTTGTCTAAACTAGAAGAGTTTGGGTTCCTCAAAGAACATCTCAGTAATCGGAGTTCTTAAAAGAACCATTTTAATAGTCTAAAAGAGAACCTTTTGTGGAATGGTGACTACCCATGTGAGACTGAGATGGTTGTGGGTTACTTATGACATGAGCTGAGAGTTTCCATGCTTCTTTTGGCTTTTATAGTTTAGTGTTGTGATCAACACATCAGCTGCTTGGGATTCTTAAGCAGTTTGCTGGTATTTTCTCTGTTTGCGCCCAAAGAGGATCAGACCTGTGAGGTTAAGGTTAGGTACATAGAGGAGTCTACCAAGAAAAGGGAATGAGGAGATATGTTTCACACAGTCGTATTGTTTCAGTTACGAGAATCCATGACAACATTTTTTTGCAGTGGACAACAGTTTGAGCTGTGCCTAATTCTGTACAGCATTCTCATATAAGAGTGTGTGTGAACAGAGCTCCGGTTGTTGAAAGCCCGTTTGTGCTGCGTGACTGCATCTCCCTTAGTCAGTGCTGAAGCAGGTTTTACACTAAGATCTGCCTTAAAAGTTGCACTTCTTGAAATAACTTCAGGTGTTAAAAAAAAAATGCAGAAACTTGTTAAGGCACTTGTATCTCTGCAACTGCTAGAAGAAGGTATTATTTGTTGTCATTTGTGCCGTTTTCTGTAGTAATCTATTAGAAGTAAGCCAATTTCCAAAAACAAAACCAGTGAGCAAAAAAAAAAAAAAGACGAAAAAACCCCATCTCTGCTGCTGTGAGTATCCAGAGTGGTGGATGAACAGGTTGGCATCTGTTTACACTGGAACAGGAGAATTCAGGGAATATGTACACCAGGCCATCTGTGCTCATGTAACTTGAGAGATAGACCGCTAGAGGCCCTTTTTCTTTCTTTTCTTTTCTTGCTGTGAGAATGATGGCTCCTAGTTGTGTCAATGTGTTGGTCTCCTCAGGTGTAGATTTGTAGCCCAAGACATGTAATGGATTTTTATTTTGCAGCAGTGCAGAACTGATTCATGGTTTATACTACTCTATAGATTAATAATAATATAAAAAAGCTTTTTTTTTGAGGCTAGGGTGCTTTTGGCATAATGCAATCACATATGTAGCTTAAAAAGGATGGGATGCTAATTAGTCTCAATCTGTTCAAGAATGGGAAAATCTACTTCACATAAAAAACATGTTCGAATTTTGACTTACAAGACACTTCAATGACAGAGCTGCATGTGCAAGACATGTGTGAAAGATCAGGCAATGAGATTGCATTAAATATCATGCATTATAAAAGGAGCTGTATGAAAATATTTAAGGTAGATTTCTCCAAATGTCTTGAGAAATGTTACTATTTGAGAAAGTGCAAGTGTCTAATACATGTCTCAGTTAGCCTAACAATAAACGGACTAAACTAACAATAGCCTAAATGTAAAATGAGGTTTCCTATTGGCAGACTAAAGGAGAAATGTTTTAATTCTCTGTTGAACAATTGTGGGTCTAGGTTGTATAATGTAGACAAATGATTTCACTATTCAATTTAGGGCTGCTTGAATAAAAATATGGGAAAAAATCTAATTGCAATTAAAAATTGTGATTGTGACTTAATTCGATTAAAAAAATCAGTGTGATTGGGGCCTGTTCCATAAACCAAGATTAGAGAAAAAGCCAGGCTTATTTCAGTTAGTCTGACTTATTGCCAAATTTGTTTTAAAATAAGTCAGACTATCTGCCATAAGCCTGGCTTATTTGGTAAACTTGTTTTATGGAACAGGCCCCTGGTTTTTATGATTGTTTTGCTGCCTGTCATGACCCTTGCCAGTTTACTGTATACTCTTTTGTCTTTGCCTGGATATTTCTGCTTGCTGGTACTGAACCCTGCCTGTCTGACAATCCCTACCTAAAACAAATACCTCAAACCCCAAACATGAACGCAAACACCCCAATAAAACCCAACATAATACACACTTCACATCTCACAAGACAGTCCAAGTTAACTAACCCCAGCGCAAAAGCCAGCACAAGAAGCCTGGAACAATCAAGCTACGTCAGTGTAGATCCTCTCAGACAACTGCAGCGATTGCACCGCTGGATCGTTTTGAAAAAGACAAATTTGTAAAACAGTTGCGCAGCTCGTGATTATGAACTCTTTATGAGCAGTGTTTGGGACACGCAGCAGCTGCTGCAGCTTTGGCACGGATGCTTTTGGACTGTGTAACACTTTGAGAATTAGTGAAAGGTTATGGCTGTGGTATATTTTCTAATGGAAAGATGGAGAGGTCTGCATGACTAAAGTGATGAGCAGAGACAGCTGAGTCTGGGCATTTCTCCCTTTCAGTGATGAAGCAGTGATCTGAAACAGGTATTAGCTGAATCACTGGAGGAGGATGGCCGGGTCGAATATATTTACAGTGAGGCTGTAGAAATGTGACAGCTGGTAGAGATTCTACAGCATATCCAGGACAAAATTCTGATGTCAATACTTATTCATCTGATATGCTTATTCATCTTTTGTATATGTATCCATGAAGTTAGAAAAAGCAAATGCAACAGATAGATTTATTTATGTTTTACTAGTGAGTGCAGGACACTATATTTCATTTATGTGAGTAAGGATAGCAAAATAAATTAAACTGTGACATATTATACCCAAAACAATGGGCTACCAGTAAAACCAAAAACACTTGGGACTAAATATTGTTCAGATCTGAACATGTTTTGCTGAAGCGTGTTTTTTTTTGTTTCTTTCTTTCTAATGTGAACTTTTACACCACAGACTGAACAAAATTAAGCATTGCTTGGTAATTAGTTAAACTAAACTCGCGTTATCTACTACTGTGTACTTAAAATTAAGAGCTGACAACTTGATAACACAGTTTAACTTA
>JAUMHP010000057.1:1172073-1185935 GCA_032361065.1 Enteromius trimaculatus
CTCAGATTACAAGTAAATAAAGCTTTAAAGATGTGATGAAACTGAAGTAGCGACAGTTCTTTTCTTCCATATTGTGAGACCTTGTGGGACCTTGGTTAGAAGAGTGTGTTTTTGATTGGCTTGTGAGATGTGGGCGTGGCAGGGGTGAGGTTAAAGTGGATTAAATGATTGGAAAAGTAAGACTTTTTTTTTTATGGAATCTCTTATACTCAACAAGGCTGCATTTGTTTGATCAAAATATGGAAAAACTGTAATATTGTGAAATATTATTGCAATTTCTAATATTAGTTTCCTTCTTTTTAATACAGCATTGCATTTTCAGCATCATTACTCCAGTCTTCAGTGTCACGTGATCCTGATTTATTGTCAGTGTTGAAACTGTTGTGCTTCTTAATATTTTTTTGGACCCTGTGATAACTTGTTCGTTGATTCTTCAAATAATTAAATGTTAAAAAGAACAGCATTTATTAAAAAATATAAATATTTTTTAACAATATATGTCTTGGATCACTTTGAATCCCTCATAGATGGATCACTTTTGATCCATTTATCACATCCTTGCTGAATAAAACTATTAATTTCTTTAAAAATAAAAATAAATACTGACCCCAGATATTTGACCTGTAGTGTATACTTTTTACTTTTTGTTATTAAAGAATCCTGACAAATATATTGTAGGTCCCAAAAAATATTAAGCATTGAAACTTGCTTATAAATCATCATATTAGATTGATTGCTGAAGGATCGTGTGACAATGAAAAATGCAGTAATGATGCTGACAATTCAGCTTTATATATATATTATATATATTAAAATATATTAAAATAGACAAATGTTGTTTAAATAGCGAAATTTTTTTGTGTATTTTGATCAAATCTAAATCTTATTGATCCAATTTTTGAACAACGCAGTTTTACCAGAAGATTGATCCCTGACACTTTAATTAAACATTATGATGTCCAAAACATTCTTTAAACATATGCATGGATTAGTTGTTCATAATACGAACTATAGCATGCTTTCACAAAATATATGGCTATTGGTGCGATATTCAAGTACCGAAATGAAAATCTTCTTTGTCACTTTATGACTTCTTATCTTTATCAGTTTTGTTTACAAGAATCATTCATCTACTTCTGTATAATACAGTGCATTGGTGAGATCTGGGTGCACTATTCCTATGATTCTCAATTTTTGGAATTATGATGACGTTTCAGCAGCCTCTGCTTAACCTGTGTTATTAATACATGTTGACTGAGTGGGATCTGCGATGTGCTGGTTTTCAGGAAGGCATCAGGGATAAGCTCAGAGCGATTCCAATCGAGGTGTCTGTGGCCATTCAGAGTGCTAAGAGAGGCAAACGGCAGAGCTCTTTGCCACAGCTAACTCCAATCCTGGACTCCACTGTGCCCAACAAGACCATCACTGAGGTACACTCCCACCTCACAGTCTCACGAACAGTCAGAACATCTTTAGCTCTTATTTTTGAATATAACTGATGTAACTTCGACTGTAAATGTATTTAATGTAAACATGTTTCCTTATACAATTTTTTAAGGAACTGTAGTTAAACTGTATAATCCTACACATGTGAGCTGATTAATGAAGCAATATAAAACAACATTACGACAACTTTCCTGGCCTAGGTGAACTTCCTGAAGGAGGGATGTGGCACAGACAGCATCTGTCAGAGTAACCTACAAATGCACTACAGGTTCTGCTACAGGGAGTCCAAACAAGACGTGTTTCCTCCTCTGCCGCTGTGTGTATCAGAAAAACATCACACACTAAGAGAACCACACACCAGCTCACAGATGATTATTTAGCTCTGTTTACACCTGCTCTTAACAGCTAGTATACAGTGCCATTCAAACGTTTGGGATTGAGTGAATGTTTTAATGGAGTCTCTTATGCTCATCAAGGCTGCATTTATTTAAATACAATTACTGAAAAAATGGTAATATCGTGAAATATTTTTGGTTTCCTATTTAAATATATACAAAATTTATTTGATGCAATGCTTAATGGTCATCGGCCATTACTCCAGTCAGTCAGTGTCTTCACTTCAGTGTCACATGATCCTTCAGAAATCATTATAACATGCTGATTTTTTATGTGCTTAATGTGCTTAAACTGTTGAGCTTTTTTTTTTTCTTGAATTCTTTTTTTAAAAAAAAAAACAGAATCTATTCAAAATAGAAATCTTTTAACAATGTTTATTCAATGTTTAACTCTTTAATATTACTTATATATATATATATATATATATATATATATAGCATTATCATTAACTTATCATTATATTTATATTATTATATTTAACACTTCCTCCCTGAATAATAATTTCTTCAAAGAAAACAAAAAATAAAAGATAATTTGACCCCAAACTCTTTAATAGTAGTGTATATTGTAACACCAAATTTTTCTATTTTGAATAAACTCTGTTCTTTTCACTTTTTATTTATTAAAGAGCCTTTATAATTTCAACAAAACAAAATAAATAAAATTAAGCATCACAACTGTTTCCAACACTGATTATAAGGATCATGTTACACTGAAGACTGGAGTAATGATGCTGAAAATCCAACTTTGAATGAAACATATTTTAAAGTATATTAAAATAGAAAACTGTTATTTAAAATAGCAATAATATTTCACTAGATATTTTTTTTCTGTATTTTTGATTAAATAGATACATTCTTAATTAGCAGAAGAAACTTTAAACATTAAACATTATACTGATCCTAAACTTTTTAACATGAAAAAGTATGCATTAATAACATATCTGATGTCTGGCAGTAATATATACAAGATCACAAGCCATACACGTTATTAATTCATCATTTGCAACACTTAAGAACAATCCTTATATGCCCCGACTCTCTGTTGGATGATAAGTTGCATGTTTAAAAAGGTTTCTTTGTTGGTGTCTCAGGGAGAATGGTGTGCCAGTGATTTCTCTGAGTGATCAGAAAGACATCGCTCTGGAGGTCACAGTCAGGAACAGGAATGGAGATGATGCTCATGAAGCCAAACTGGTTGGGCATTTTGATGAATCGCTCTCATATTCCGGATTCAGATCTACTGTAAGTGAATCACAAGTCTAATTCTTCTCTATTTCATTTGATCACTTTTTACGTTTTCATTCATTCATTCACCAAACATGGCTGTTTCCGTCATTTTTATTAATTCAGTCAGTCATCTATGATACATACTTTAAAGTGAAATCCTCACAATAAGAAAATAGCAATCTCTACATATACGTCTGTAACCAAACCCCTGTCTGTAGGATAAACATGTGATCTGTGCTGCCAATCAGAATGGCTCCCTGACAGACTGCGAGCTGGGAAACCCTTTTAAACGCGATTCAGAGGTCAGCAAAGTGATGCAAAGATGCAATGTTACACTATTTATTCATGAAGGGCTGTTTTAATACAACGTGTTTCTGTAGGTAACATTTTATATCATATTGAGCACTGGCAAGATATCACTCGACACCAAAGAGGTTGAGATCGACCTTCAACTGGAAACGTATGTCTGAAATATCAGTCGCTCTTTGATATATGAACTAAAATGATGCTGTTATTGTATGATGAAAGTGTACTGATATTTCTGTCCTCATACAGAACGAGTTTACAGGAAGGCCTGGGCAAAGTGAAGGCCAAAGCCAAAGTGGTGATTGAACTACTTCTTTCTGTACAAGGGTAAGTTTTACAACTTTTTTTTTTAAGGGTGCATGTGCTCTCCATTGAAAACCATTGCTGTCTAGGAGAGAAAGCTGAGACAATTCATCATTACTTACAATAATTTTATGCAAGCTGCACTATTATATAGCAGTAGGGTTGGTGGGACTCTTACATTTAAGTGACAAAGCTTCTAAAGCAAAGGCTGCAAAGACCCAAGCAGGGTTTATCATGAAGTTGTAGAAATACTGAAATCAATACACTGCTGTCGCCTTTGTACTCTTGAGTAAAGCATTTAACCTTAGGTTAAAAGCAACTGTTAATAACTACTAATGTACTGTATCTCTGCCATCACATACTTGAAAGAGAAGTACACTTTAGCATACTTATTGAGTACTTAATGCTGAAGCAATACACCTTAAAAGAATATACTAAGTGAGAATGGAATGTTCTTGATGATTGCAATCAAATAAATTATGTTATATTATATTCAATTAGCTGAATTTTAGAGTGCTTTTGATCCGCTATACACTCACCTAAAGGAACGCCTGTTCAATTTCTCATTAATGCAATTATCTTATCAACCAATCACATGGCAGTTGCTTCAATGCATTTAGGGATGTGGTCCCGGTCAAGACAATCTCCAGAACTCCAAACTGAATGTCAGAATGGGAAAGAAAGGTGATTTAAGCAATTTTGAGCAGGGTTGTTGGTGCAAGACGGGCCGGTCTGAGTATTTCACAATCTGCTCAGTTACTGGGATTTTCACGCACAACCATTTCTAGGGTCGCACACTAAAGTTAAAATTATAATCAATTAGCTTACTTCAAGACCAATGGGGAAAAAAACCTTGGGAGAACCAGGTTTAGTCGGGGCCAGTTCTCCTCTGGCCGGATGCCCAGCACTTCATTTCCAGTTCAGTTTGTGCAAAGGACTTATAGTATGTGTGTGTGTGTGTGTATTAAAGTGCACTCTCACACACAAGTCACCTTTTATTTCATCAATATTACATTATCTGCTGGTACCTTTTAATACTTAGTTTTATATAAGTGCACTTCTATTTTACAGTGACCTGTATGCACTTGTCCAGTCACATTGTCTCAGCAAGTATGTATCAGATTTTCTTGTGGTTTATCAGGGTTGCCAAGCCGTCTCAGGTCTATTTTGGAGGTGAAGTCAGAGGCATGAGTGCTATGAAGACAGAGGAAGAAGTCGGCAGCTTGGTCGAATATGAATTCAGAGTAAATGCAAACACAGTTTTAAATAATCTATCTTTTTATATATCCCTTCAGCTACTTTTGAACAGCTCTGTTTGAAACTTAATATTAATTTTTCTTCAGGTGATTAATTTGGGAAAGCCTCTGAAATCTTTTGGAACGGCATCCCTAAACATCCAGTGGCCTAAAGAAAGCTCTGTGGGCAAATGGCTGCTGTATCTAGTGAAGATCAACACAATGGACCTGCAGTTAGTCACCTGTTCACCTGAGAGAGAGATAAACCCTCTCAGACTCAGCGAGGTACCAAACCCTCTTAGTTCACCTCTGAATGAACGCTGTGGAAACATTCTGATGCTTTTCAGTGTTTGAAATGGCTCAAAATATTATGCTAGATTAAGAAAACACAGACTGATATTGATGAAAAAACACCATGGACAAAAAGCAAACACATCTGTCATACCTTTAGCAGTCAACCTCAACCAGGAGAAAGCGTGAGCTGGAGGAACGGAAACCTACTGAAGGCAGTAAAACATCCCTCTTCCCTGACAAACGCAAGCACAAGATTCTGGTAATGAGGCCGAGTTATTTATATATGTGACCCTGGACCACAAAACCAGCATTAAGTCACTCGGGTATATTTATAGCAATAGCCAAAAATGTTGATTTTTCTTTTATGGCAAAAATCATTAGTATATTTAGCAAAAATCATGTTCCATGAAAATATTCTGTAAATTTCCGTCTGTAAATATATTACTAATTAGTAATATATTTTTATTAGATTAATTAGTAATATGGATTGATAATAACGTTTTGGGCAAATTTTAAATTGAAAGAATTTAGATTTTTTTTTGGACACTCAGATGATCCAGATGATCAAATAGTCGTATGTTTATTCAGCTTTTAGATGATGTCTTTGAAATTTGTGGTGAACTTTAATTTTTAGCAATGCTATAGAACCAAACATCTTGAGCTGAATGTTGTTTTCCTCCTAGTCATGCAGCGGAGATGCCAGATGTGTGGAGATCAAATGCCCTCTACAGGGCTTGGACAGCACTGCGGTCATCATTCTGAAATCCCGGCTGTGGAACTCCACTTTCCTTGAAGTAAGCCTTACTTAGTAAGGACAATAAAGAGTGCTTTGTTCCTTTTGAAAGAATGTATTTAAATCATTCTGTTTTGTTTCCTCTCTAAAACAGGATTACGTGTCCTACAATTACCTCGATATAATAGTGAAGGCCTCCATAAGTCTGGATGTTTCTGCCAAGAACATCGTCCTTAAAAATCCTGAGACTCAGGTAACAGTTTCCTATTTAAGTTAAATCTGACATTTAGGCATTGATGTAGATTTAAATACTGAGTGAGTCAACACAACAGCTAGACTTACTGTAGATGTGATGTCCAGGTGAGGCTGACCGTGTTCCCGGAGACGACCGTGGCCCCGTTCGGAGGCATCCCGTGGTGGATCATTCTGGTGGCTGTTTTAGCTGGAATACTAATGCTGGCTCTTCTAGTTCTGTTACTCTGGAAGGTAATAAAGCCCCGGCATGCACATACATAGAGTACATTTGAATTTTTCAAATATCTCTTTACACTTCTTAAAAGTCCTTAAAAAAGTCCTTTTTGGAGACATGCACTACTCTGAATGTCATTTCATTAAACAAAACAAAAATCAAGGTATCATTAGAAAAAAGAAGGAAGAAAAAAAAAACACCATGAATATACTTTTTATGCAATAAAATCACATTTTATGAAACATTAGGAAACAATATTTTTAAAAGAATATACTTGCAAACTATAGAGCATGCTAATTGCATTTAAATGAAGCTGTATGAATTGATATGAAATGCAGTTAGTTTAACTCTTCAATGATTTCAGACCCACAGAACTCAAATACGTCTTTCATCATTCTAATTTCTGTTAAAGTGAGTCTGTTAAAGTGAACTGCCAACCCAAATAACATTATTTTTTAGTAGAATAAAATTTCAGTTGAAATATATTGAAATAAATTAGCATTTACAATATTTAAAAATATATATTAACTTTAAATGTAATATCCAATAAGCAGCACAGTTAAAATGATAACTTTACATGAGCTTTAGAAAAGTCAACACATCCACAAAAGTGTGCTTCAAGCTTCAAAAAAGATTATGATTTAAAATACATCTTTAAAGTAAAATGTTTAATGTCACATTATTATAAAGAGCTATTTTTAAAAGCCTACTTAAGTGTACGATATACACTTAAGTGGTGTTTTACTTCATTGGCTATATTATGTGCAAATAGAGTTTTTCGTTTTAAATATACTTTCAGGATTTTAAGTACACTACAAGTGCATATTCAATATAACTTCACAAGGGGGTTAGTGAATAGCGTTGATAGTTAATGTAAAGAATAATAAATAAATAAATAAGTGTCTCCTAAATGTCTAAATGTAAGAGGAGAACCGACTTCATAAATCCACTAAATATCACCATTTTAATTTATTAAAAGACGTTATGCAAAAAGTGCAGCATCTGAGTGCAGATGACACTGCCTTTAATATTTTAATGCATTGACATTCACACATTTTTATTCGGCTTTATTGGCCAAATATTTTTTGTGACCAGCAGATTAGTCATATGCAAAGATGTGTTTGCAATGTTTGCAATGACCCCTGAATTTGCCCCCTCTGTAGTGCGGTTTCTTCAAGCGGGCCCAGAAGGACGAGTATGATGCTGCTTTTCACAAAGCTGAGATTCACACTCAGCCCTCAGAAAAACAGTCTACTGAGGCCTAGCTCTCCTTACCAGGGTAAAACACCATCGCTGTAGCAGATTGGTGTCTGCATGACGCGTGGCCTAACTCACTAACTCATCCAGTGCTTTGTCAGAAGGAAGGAAAAGACCCATGCTGCACAGTGTGCTTCGCTCTTTCCGTGTGAAGCTCGGTTTTGCTTTGTATCGTGTCGATGGATCTGCTTCTCCATGTCCTGTTTTGTCAAGCATGTCCCGTCTCTGTGTTCTCCAAAGCACATAAACACAGAATTATGTTTATGTCCTGTTTTCTTAATGCACTTCTGTTTTTTTCTCTGTCAGTGTGGATTTTTCAAGCGCTCCAAATATGAGGACAGCGTTCCGAAATATAACGCGGTGAGGATTCGTAAGGAGTCACGTCTCTTAAAAGATGGAAGGGATATGTTAGATCCTTTGGAGAAGAAGCAATGGATGACCACATGGAATGAGAATGAGAGCTACTCGTGAGACCGTCTCTGCATTTTCTGTGGACAATTTGCTGCCCTCAGGCATCTCTAGTTATGAAAGTTTCAGAGGAATCCACCTCTACAGAATCTGTGAGCCCACTGTTAAAGGAGATGCCTTTACATATCCATAGATTTCTGGTAACTAAAGGCTAAAGACTGACTCTCAGATATCTCTGGGCTTTTTGTTTGCAATGCCACCCCTTTGAAAAGTGTTTGTATATTTTTGGAAGATGCATGAGATGCCAAGACTGAATTGTCTTGATTTTCTTTGTAAATATTTTACAATGCAGTTTATTTATTTTGTCTTGTAATTTTGTACTAAGATGCCTACTTTGCATGAACCTCCCAAAGATAATTTTTCATGTCTTTCGGTAACTGTAAATTAGATTGAATGTTTTAAGGCCTGTCAGGTGAAACTCAGGTGAGTGTCAGAAGAGAAAAAACAAATAAAAGAGTCAATGAGTTACTACTGAAAAATGTTGTTTTACTCAGACGTTTTGACAGCACATCTGAATAATTTGATGGATTTTTAACCTGCCAAATCATGCCAAAATCTAAACTTTTCTTGCCAATCATCATATTTGAACTTTGTTGCCACCAGTTGGTCAGCGATACAGTTAGAATACCATTAAACTGGCATTCAGCTGTTCTTTAGTACATTACATTTACATTTATTAATTTAGCAGACGCTTTTATCCAAAGCAACTTACAGGTGGGGAAAACATCAAACAGTTAGTTCTAAAGAGGCAAAAACTGTGCTCATAATACCACATAGCAGGCGATGTTCAAATAAGTACAAGCTAGAAGGAAAGAAAGAGTTGGGTTAAGACTTTTTTTTTTTATTATGATGTCAAATAGTGTTGAAAGAGATGGGTTTTTAGCAGTCGTTTGACAATTGTAAGGGAGTTGGCATTTCGGATAGAGATGGGAAGATCACACCAGGAACGGTGTGATAGAATGTTCTGGAAAGAAATTTTGTGCCTCTTTGTGATTGTACAATGAGGCGTCGCTCACTGCTAGATCTCTAGAGTTCTGGAGGGAGTGTAGAGTGGTAGCAGTGACTGGAGGTAAGCGGGAGCCGAGCCTGTGGTTGTTCCATATGCAAGCATCAGTGCCTTGAATTTGATGCAAGCTTCAATTGGGAGCCAGTGCAGGGAGATGAAGAGAGGAGTGACGTGGGCCCTTTTGGGCTCAGTGAAGACCAGTCATGCTGCTGCGTTCTGAATCATTTGTAGAGGTTTGATTGTGCATGAGGGAAGACCGGCATTGCAATAGTCCAGCCTAGAGATGACCAGGGCCTGGATAAGAAGTTGTGTGGCCTGCTCTGTAAGAAAGAGCCTGATCTTTCTAATGTTGTGTAGGGCAAACCTGCAAGATCGGGCAGTTTTAGCAATATGGTCTTTGAAGGAGAGGTGGTCATAAGGTAACTCCAAGATTTCTGGCAGAACTAGATGGGCTAATAGTTAATGTCAATCTTTGCCAGGTTGAGCTGTAGATGATGATCTTTCATCCACTGCGAGATGTCATCTGGTTGAAATGAAAGATAGAGCTGTGTCATCGGCATAGCAGTGGTAAGAGAAGCCATGTGCCTGTATGATGGGCCCCAGAGATGTAGTGTATATAGGGTCCAAGAACTGATCCCTGTGGGGCCCCAGTGATCAGACGATGTGTTTTGGATACCTCCCCTCCCCAAGCCATTCTGAAGGATCTATCTGTGAGATAGGATTCAAACCAGCGAAGTGGAATCCCTGTGATACCCAGTGATGAGAGTGTGGACAGGAGGATCGGATGATTCATGGTGTCAAAAGCAGCAGAAAGATCTAGCAGAATGAGTACTGATGATCTGGAGTCTGCTTTTGCAATCTGCATGGCTTCGGTGACAGACAGTAATGCAGTTTCAGTTTAGTGGCCACTCCTGAACCCTGATTGGTTAGCATCCAATAAGCTGTTCTGTGTGAGAAATAGCGATACTTGGTTAGAAACGACTCGTTCAAGTGTTTTTCTATGAATGGAAGGAGAGAGATCGGTCTATAGTTATCTATATGTGAACTATTTAATGCTGGTTTTTTAAGCAGTGGGGTTACCCGAGCCTGCTTGAATGCAGTGGGGAAAGTGCCTGTGAGGAGAGATGATGTGTGTAAGTGCTGGAAGGAGTGGAAGAGATTGCTTGGAGAAGGTGAGAGGGGATCGGATCTAGAGGCATGTTCTAGGATGGCTGGAAAGGAGAAGTTTGGATACTTCTGCCTCAGAGAGAGGACAGAAGGAGAAGAGTGAGGTGTTAGCTGTGGATGTTGTCTGTATTGATTCCTGTATGCGTGGAGCCGGGAACTGGCTGCTGATAGTTGCAGTTTTGTCGGAAAAAAGTAGCGAAATTATCGGCAGTTATAGAAGTAGTGGGAGGTGGTGCTGGTTGATGTTGATTTGGCTGTATGGACTTGAGCAGAGAAGGATGAAAGCAAAGACTGATACATCCTCAAGTCAGATGGATCATTAGACTTGCACCATTTTCTCTCCGCTGCTCTGAGTTCCCGAAGAACATCGGACAGCCAGGGGTTAGGAGGGGTGGCTTGTGCAGGCCTGAACAAGAGAGGACATATATCGTCTAGGCAGGAGGTGAAGGTAGAGCATAGGGTGTCGGTAGCTGCATTAGTGTCCAGAGATAAGAAGAGGGTAGTGGAGGGAAAAGCTGAGGATACTTCAGAGGAAAGATGGGAGGATAAGAGGGAGCGTAGGTTATGCCTAAAAGTAACAGGTAGAGGTGTTGGAGGTGTACTGGAAGTGAGATGTAGGTTACATGTAAAGAAGAAGTGGTCAGAGATGTGAAGAGGTTTAACCAAAGTATCATCTGCAGCGCAATTGCATATGTAAATAAGGTTGAGTTGGTTGCCTGATTTGTGAGTGCTTGTAGTAACAAGGCGGTTCAGATCAAATGAAGCTATGAGTGAGTGAAAGTCTGCAGTGTAAGGCTTCTCCAGATGAATGTTAAAATCACCAAAGACTAAAAGTGGAGTGCCATCCTCTTGGAATGAAGATAGCAGTCCGTCCAGCTCATCTAGGAAAATGCCTAGTTGACCAGGAGGGCGGTAGATGACCACAACGTGAAGTTTAATTGGAGCTGTTATTGTGATGGCATGACATTCAAATGAGTTATTGTTACAAAGTAGAGAATGGTGAATGAATTTCCAATTATTAGAAATGAGTATTCCAGTACCCCCGCCCCTCCCAGTGTGAGAGAAGGAGAAGTTATTGGACAGAGCAGCAGGGGTTGCTGAGTCATCTGGACAATTCCAGGTCTCGGTCAGGCCCAGGATACTGAGTGAGGATTGTATAGAATGCGGAAATTAAATCAGCTTTGTTAACAGCTGACTGGCAATTCCAGAGGCCGACGGTAAATGAGAAGGTTTCAGTGGATGAAATAGCGATAGGGCGAAGGTTAGTAAAATTGCATTCACGTTTGCGTGAAATGTTAGATCGTTATGGAGAGACAACCGGAATGTATTGAAAACACATGATAGAGTTGAAAAGAGAGGAAAGTAAGAGGAGTACCTAAGGGCGCTGTCGGTTTCGTTGCTCGGTTAAAGTCATGCAGGAAAAAGTCGATGGTCTTTACTCTTGTCGGTCTTAACACGAGGAGGCTGAACGCTTCTGCTGACGCTTACTGCCCCAATACTGAATATATACACTACCAAATGAGAAACTAGTGATAACAGCTGGGCCCGCCTCCTGAATTAAGCCCAAAGTCTATATCTAAGCAAATAGCTTGAATCGAAACTAGGAACAAGATGCTTCACACTTAAGTGCCCGTTGGTATCAGCAATACTAACTTTAATAAGTGTAATCAAATGTGCTAATTATAATGAAAAACAACACTTCATTTACATTTATATTTAGCAGACACTTTTAAGCACAGCTTCTAACAAATGAGGAAAAAGGAAGCAATCAAAATCAACAAAAGAGCAATGGCATGTCAGTGCTATAACCCATGGTTTCCCCTATTTTTTTTGGTCATTGTCGATCTGGCTTTTTTCTGGCTTAAGGACTTCTTCTTTGACCACACAGATGCTGATTATCTGCTGGTAAAACACGGTAATAAGTATTTAAGTGTAATTTTCACTTGTCACCAAACTACACTATGTTCCTTCGGCAGCTAATGAACCACTGAGGTTTTACTGATGTTTTGTGTAACACCGCAGGTCACATTATTTCAACATGGCAAAATATACACTAAGGGGGTTCCTTTTCAGGAACTCGAGCTGCGTTGATAAGGCGCTATGGGAACGCCCTCAGCGTGACGGCTCTGAATCGTGTGTTGAATCAGCCAATGATGAGTTGGGATGTCATAGGCAGGTGACGTCACTGGCCAGGAAGCATATTAGCACATGGAATGCGGCCGGCAAACTAGCTTTTTGTCATTTAGCGAAGCGCTCTGTGTTGACTGTGTGTTTGTCCTAGCTTAAAAAGTGTCTCTGTCAAAAAAGGAAAAGAAAAGGGGCGAGGGTGACTAACCATCGTGTTCATCGTGCTCCACTCAGTGGCGGTTCTAGGATTTTTTTGTAACAGGGGCCATTAAGGGGCCACATGTTACGTTCAGGGGCCAAGTACAGGGTACATTCAATCACACAAAATAATTTATTCAGTACGGTGCAAAAACATTTCGGCAGTCATTCCTTTTTCAAATGCTCTAATCAAAAAATTATGAGCCAGTAAAGTTCTTAATGATTTTTTTTCATTTATTTATACTGTGTCCTTATATATTTATACCTCCCAGCTTAAACATCTCATACAGAACACTAGTAATTTTTACGTGAATACAGATGTTGCGGGAAAAGGGGAAACTCCTTTTCCTCGATTTACTGAAGCCTATAATGTAAACGCATTTTGCAGCTGCACAGCTGGCAGTGAGTGTCTTCATCTTCATCATTAATGTTTTGTTTGAATATCAGATATTCCATATAAAGATTGATTACATACAGGAACTTTTTAAAGAAAAAAACAGGCAGCACACATCGTGCTTGTAAATCACATAATCTGACCAATGAGAATAAAGTGTGTCGTCATCAAGGCTTTCACAGCCAATTTTGAGCAACTGCAGTGCCTGACCTGTGCGACTGCTCTTGTTTTGCTCAGCCGATTTCTTGCGGTGCTGCATGAAGTCGAACACACCTAATATAAAGCCAAGACCTCTGCTTCTTCTCCCAAGTTGCATCAACACATTACTGCCGCCAATTGTTTGGGGGTGGAACTGCATCTGTAATCATTGTGAAGAATTCTCCGGTTGCTCTTCTCGTCGACGATTGATGGAAGGGGGGCCATTGAGGGGCCAATCAGATTTCAGAAGGGGCCAGGGCCATTATGGCCCCGCCTCTAGAACCGCCCCTGGCTCCACTGCGACTCCAGGGCATCCGTATATTAAATTATATCGATGACTAATACTAATTCCGGCTAATACTAACCGATTGCCGGAAAAAGCGAGCAGACATCGAGATGTCGTCCTCGCTCACATGAAACGATTAGGGCTGAGACTCAACACCAAGAAAAGTGTACTTTCTCCAGCTCAGAGAACCATTTATCTAGGTGTGGTGTGGGATTCGACCACGATGCGGGCTTATATGACACCTGCTCGAGTAGAATCGATCCTCACCTCTGACGCGAGAGTAAAAGAAGGCCGGTCACTCACTGTCAAGCAGTTTCAAAAGCTGCTGGGCCTGATGGCAGCTGCGTCCA